>VYZW01047047.1:0-43137 GCA_013401315.1 Balaeniceps rex
AGGAGAGGAGAGGAGAGGAGAGGAGAGGAGACCGTTCCATCCAGGTTCCTTTGGGCCAGTGGCAGATGCCTCGGTGCGGTGCATTTTCTCCTTTCAGCAAAAGAGGTGCAATCTTTGGGCAATAGTTTGAGCTCAGCAGGACTTGCCAAGTCACGCAGAAACCCATTTGTTTTTAAGGCCAGACAGCATATTTTGGTAATTTAGCCTGACCTCCTGTATAAGCAGGGCAGGAGTGCAAATTTTTACATCAAGCCCGTTATTTCTCCCTGAGCATGCATTATAAAAAATTCTCTCTTTTCTACTCTCCTAAGTTTTGCATTTCAAGAACATCTCACATTTTTGAGAAAACATGCTCCAGTTGTTAATTACTCCCCGTGATCACTTTGTTTTTAATTTTAATTTGTCTAACCTCAGCTGCCTGCCAGTAGAGTTGCTAGTCCTTTGCCCATGGAATGAAAGTGTCCTGCTTACCCGGATCCCAAGAGGTCACTGCTGTAGATGTGGTCGGCAGAGAGAGGAGCTCGGTTGAAGCATGTATGACTTTCAGGAACAGCAGTGTGCTGGAGGAAGGACGATCATTTAGAGGCTAACAGGAGAAAGTGGAGACTGGAAAGAAAAGCTGAACCATGTCTATTAGTAAATTAATCAGTGGGGGAATGTTTATTCCTTTTTACAGGCAGTTTCTCAGCATGGTCGTTCATCCTTGCTCAGTTTTAAAAGCTGGAGGTGGGGGTAATCATAGAATCCTAGAATGCTTTGGGTTGGAAGGGACCTTTAGAGGCCATCCAGTCCAACCCCCCTGCAGTGAGCAGGGACATCTTCAACCAGATCAGGTTGCTCACAGCCCTGTCCAACCTGACCTGCAATGTTTCCAGGGATGGGGCCTCCACCACCTCTCTGGGCAACCCCTGCCAGGGCTTCACCACCCTCACTGTAAAAAATTTCTTCCTTATATCCAGCCTGAATCTCCCCTCCTTTAGTTTAAACCATCACCCCTTGTCCTGTCACCACAGGCCCTGATAAAGAGTCCCACCCCATCTTTCCTCGAGGCCCCCTTGAAGCACTGCAAGGCCGCACTAAGGTCTCCCCGCAGCCTTCTCTTCTCCAGGCTGAACAGCCCCAACTCTCTCAGCCTGGCCTCGGAGCAGAGGGGCTCCAGCCCTCGGAGCATTTTTGTGGCCTCCTCTGGACCCGCTCCAACAGCTCCATGTCCTCCTTGTGCTGAGGGCTCCAGAGCTGGACGCAGGGCTCCAGGTGAGGTCTCCCCAGAGCAGAGCAGAGGGGCAGAATCCCCTCCCTCGACCTGCTGGCCACGCTGCTGGGGATGCAGCCCAGGACAGGGTTGGCCTTCTGGGCTGCAAGCGCACACTGCTGGCTCATGTCCAGCTTTTCTTCCACCAGTGCCCCCAAGTCCTTCTCTGCAGGGCTGCTCTCAATCCCCTCATCCCCCAGCCTGTATTGATAGCGGGGGTTGCCCCGACCCAGGTGCAGGACAAATACCCACAGTGCGATCAGCAATAGGTGGCTGATTCACAAAGCTTGAAAAAAAATTCTTCTAATTCCTCAAGGGTGGGGTAGGGTAGGGAGGAGAACGTATGGAACAATTTAGAACATGGAACAGTATAGAATATGGAATGATATGGCTCATAGAAAACTCAGAAGGCTTAAATCGCCCCACCACCTGCAGCAGGATCCATCTTATCTCAAATGGTACCTAAGACAAATATTTTTCTGAACTCCAGTGATGGAGAATCCACATCTTTTCCAGGCAACTGATCTCAGTAATGGAATATTACAAAACTCGTTATTCATTTCTGCGTCCCCCACATGGTGATTCAGCAGCTGCACTCAACGTGCTGACTTCTGGGTAGTAGCTTCTGGCTCAGGAGGACACGGGACACAGCCTGGGTGTGAAGTTAGCACAGAGTACTTTTGCCAAGAAAGCACAAAAAAGTATTTGAAGGATAACATCTATACATATTTATATGTGTATCTCTGTATATCTATGTAGACATAGCTATTTATGCGCATATATGAATATATTCCTATATAAAAACATATTCATACACTGTCAAACCCCCCATACCCTAAAGCTTTGAGAAGTAACATTTAAACTTGCAAGCCTAAACCAGGTTAGGAATGAAAGTGCCACAGCAATCAAAGTTAAATTGGATTTGTACTGTGAGTCATCTGGCGAAGACCGTAGCAATAAACATGCATAAAACAATGGCAATTTACTCACGGTTTAACATTAGTGCTGTCACCGCAGCCAGCCTTTTAAACCCATAAAAATACCTTGCTGTGACAAAAACAGGGTTACCCAAGGGCATTCCCTTTATCCAATAATGTGTTGAGAAATTCCAATCTGTGTCAAGGCAGCTTGTAAATGACGAAGAGCTTTTGGGATAATTCAACGTAAGTGTGGTTTTGCCTTGTGTGTTCTAATGGGTGCATGCTGGGCTTTGGGCTTTTTGGGGTCTTTTCTTGTGTTCCTGTCAGGTTTCTGTATTTCAAACACCTTCTGTGAAACTCTGGAAATGGAAACTCTCCATTTCATAAGGAGAAAGGCTCTTGCAGTGGCATTCCTCTTCTGACAATGCCACCTGAAGCCTCCTGGCCATGGACAGGGCTAGGGTTTGGGACCTTCTCTTTCCAAAAACACCCTCCTGCCACAACAGAACTCAAATTTCTGATTTGTGTATTATTCTATCAGGCTTTACAGCAACCACAGATCTGCTAGAAGGCGGCAGTGGGGTCTGAACAGGCAATGCTGTGTCTCTGAGCAGACGTTGTTACTTAATTATGGTCAGATTTCAATGAGATTTCAGAATCAACTATAGCTCTTAGGGAATTTTTTTTTCCATCCAGAAGGTAGCAGCTGTGGAGGAAGGAATAGTAAATATTCATCCCTGGAGCTGGATTGGGCCTTGATTTTTTTTTTTTAAATACCCAAATTCTTTCTTTAGGATTTTTTAGCATCGGTCAGCCGGATCTATCATGGGCAGAGTCCCTGCCTTGCTTCAGTCTTTTTGGAGGTAAGGGAAAGAAGTGCAGAACTTCCAAACTGTGTGAAATGTCCTGCTTGAGGCTGTGCTGTGAAAATGAAATTGGAGAGCTGGGCATAACAAATAGAAGATAATGTTTCCAGAAAATGCATAAAAAATATTTTTGATGTCTACACCCTAACCTCCAAACCCCAAGACATCTATTAACCACCAGCATTGCACACAGGAAATCTTTAAAGTTAGATAAGTTTGGTTTATTGAAGTGAACAGAACTGAACATTTTGCTCTCAACCCTTTTTTTCTGGCCTCATGGGACTTCAAGATAGGTTACTATCTCTGACTTGTCCTACCCACCCTCTTGGCAGGACTCTGTCTCCCAGGATGCTGCAGGGACTGGGTGGTGTGGTCCATCCTGCAAGTTAAGCGTTGATCTGACTTTTGATGATATGTTAAACCACAGTAAATATGCTGTTCCCCTGGGGAAAAAGCGGGGATCAGAACTTCAATTTCTGCCTGTTCTTTGTCCAGCATCTACTTCTCCTCCCAGCTTACAGATCAGGTCCTTCTGCCATGTTCCTGAGTCAATTTTGCACAACAGGTTTTATGTCCTATTTCCTGGCCATGTACAGATATCTTGGATAGCCTAGGATGGCTCAAATGGCATGAACCACCTATATTCAGGCAACTTTTTTTTTGGCCTATATCTCCATAATGGTGTTTAAACATCTGGCTTATATGTGGGCACCTTATTGGAGTGGAGATGTCTCAATCTGTCAGCCAAATCCCACTGAAGGTACCTAGGAAAAGCAAACCTACTTGCTAGTGGCCTTAATGTCACCATGCATGATCTGTGTCTCCATGGAGGGATGTTCAGAGGTCTGAACGTGGAAAAGACATTGAAACTTTTGCACAAGATGGCTGAAGTTTCTTGGGAAATCTCCGGGCAACTCCCAGCCCAGCTCCAAGCCTGTCCTCTATGGAAAGATCTTAAAAGTCAGTCTATTCAGAGATGGTTTTCAATTTCTGAGTGGTGTTCAGTAGTAGAATTGGGAATTGTGGGAATTGGCACACAGCGATAGCAAATGGTACGACCTTGTTCAGCTAACGTGCATTGGAGACTAACCTTGAGGTTTTTTTATATATATATATATTTTTTTTTTTTTTATTTTAGCCTATGAGCAGAGAAATGAATGAGGTAACTGTGGTGCTGATGGGCTACCCAACATCCAGATGAAGCGGACATACAAATGGCTGTCCTGGTTTGGAGCCTGGGTCCTTCTATCTGAGCCCTCGCTCTCTGACGATGGAAACTTTGGGAGGGATAGAGGGAAGGAAAAAGCCTACAGTGAAACATCCCTTGAAATATTCTCCCCGCTGACAACAATCGCTGCCTCAGGGACATCTCAGCTCAGAGATTATATATATGTTTCTGACAGCCCTTGATGGACTTTTCTGTCATGAAGGCACCTAATTGCTCTTCTAACCCCTATAGACTTTTGGCAGATGCAATATCTCATGGTAATGAGTTCCACCATTTAAGTATGCGCCATGTGAAGAATTACTTCGCTTTGTTCATTTTGATAATGGGGTTTGATGTCGTTTAGTTCTTGTATTATGACAAACAGTGAACAATCATCCACTATTCATCTTCTCCCTGACACTCCTGATTTTATAGACCTCCATTGCGTTCCTTCTCAGTCATCTTTGTTTTCCAGGAAAGTGCTCTTTGATTTAATTGTTCTTTGGATGGAAACTATCCCATATCTTTGGTCATTGTCAGCCTTTTCTGAACCCTTTCTAAGTCCATTCCATCCTTTTTGAGCTGGGCTATTCAGAAAAGCAAACAGGCAAATTACAGGTGCGTCATAGATGTATTCAGAGGTACAAAGATATTTTCAAGGTTATTCTCCATCTCTTCTGTTCTCTGCCTCTTTCCCAAAATTCCCTAACATGTATTTTTCCCCTGTGACTGCTGTCAAATATTGATCCAATGTTTTCATATTATATCCCCTTTTGACTTTCCCTTTTGCCCTTCCATATCCTGTCTCAGATATACAACATACACATATTCATGCATTTATATATATGTCTCATATATCCCGACAGGTGATCCTCCACAAAGCCTCAGTAGCATTTTACACAGTAGTGCTGTGCTGTCCCTGGCAGGTTTTTGTGGTGAGGTTCCCATCTTGTGATGTGCCAGCCTCAGGGTATGCAGAAAACCCCATAGGAGGGTGTTGGGGCAGGACCACATGGCTTTGACCAGCGGTGTGGCAACCCTGGGGCGAAAGCTTCCTAGATGTGGTCAGGGGAACAGATCTGTGGGACTTAAATAGGCAAAACAGCTGGGCAGGATAGAGGAAAGAAGGCAGAGACTTTGTAGGGTGAGATGACATGTTGGCTGTGAGGCTAGCCAGGTCCAAAGACAACTATGGGAGGAAGCAAAGAGAGAATAAGATGAGATGAGATGAGATGAGATGAGATGAGATGAGATGATAAAGCAGAAGCTTTGCCTAGGCGTGTCCAGATATCCCCCAAAATGTGGATGCAGAAACAGAATAGCCAAATACATCCAGGTGGTACCAATGTCCTTTGCTTTCTAATGGAGTGATTGGCTTTTGCAGTGTCTGGGCAGTCTTCTTTAGCTACCATGTGTCGCTGGTAAGGCAATACCAGGGCTATTCGTTAGGCTGGAGTGGGATCTGGAAGAGAGTATCCTTAACTTTTGGGGAACCTGAGTGGTCAGGCACAGATCACAGGGCCTAGTGTGCTCGATTGCCTTCTCTGGCCTCAGAAAGGGTGCTAAATGAAGGAGATATCCCCAAAAGTGTGCTGGTGCTCCCACCTCCAAGGCGGTGTCCAGGCTTTGCCCAGGTTTAGCTCCAGCGCACTGGGACCCAAATACAACAGCTCAGCGAATGCTGAGTGTCAGATGCTGACAAGTCCATCACGGAGCTGAGAGCAACCAAAATACCAAGTGGTGGCTTCCCTCAAACCTGAATAGAAATGAAAAAAAGAAAATAAAAATAGTAATGAACTTAGCTGGACAGTTATCACCAGGCTTTTAGGGGTGCACCTTATCTCACTGGCAATCAAAGAGCACATGCCCCTTATAACTGACTGCGCTTTGGATCATGGCCAGCAGTAGGAAGGTGCTTTGTAAATCATCTGCCCACTGGTCACCCACCAGAGCAGAAGAAAACCTCTTCTGCAGCTGGAGGTTGTCTATAAGGGCCGTGCCATGGAGAAGGGACACCAAGGCCTCGGGTGAGACAAGGGAACCGAACTCCTCCCAGGATCAAGATGCCCCAGCACTCTTCCCTCTCTGAGTGGATCTGCTCCTCTGCCCAGGCAATGTCCAACCAGCACACGGAAAGCGTGAGGAGCCATAGCGTGGATTTTGGTGGGCATGAGGAACAGATTTGGGGATGCATGGGGCAAGGAAGAGAAGGAGGCACTGGGAGCTGCACAGGTCACATACGATCCCCGCGAGGCTGCATTTATAGATGCACGCTCTTTTACGGGCTGCTGTGAGATGAGCCAGATGAGCAGCAGCCCGGGCTCTGACAGACAGCAGGACTGCGTAGCCCTGGCCCCTGACCCTGTCTGCGTAGCTCAGGCCACGCAATGTTCTCAAGGGATTAAACTTGGGGCGAGGAAGGATGCCAAAAGCAACATGCCCAGGCCAGCCTTGTGGCTCCCAAGGCTCATTCAGTCCTCGTGGCCATGGCATGGGTGTTTCTTATCATACCCTTGGAGAAGTCAACAGCAAAGTACCTAATGCTTTCTTCTGGGCGTCCAAACAGGGCAGCAGCCTGGCTTGACAGTCATACAGAAGGGAAAGAAATCCCTTTAAAAATGTGAGCAGCATCAGTCAAGAGCATCCTTTGCTGCGGGCTCACCAGGGAACACAGCATCCATCCATCCCCCTTCCCCAGGATCAGGCTGACTCAACCACGCACGAGCATTAGCAAAATGCACGGCGAAGTCATGACAATATTTCCCTGGAGCTGTGAGCTGCATTTGGTGGCTGCTCCCTTTGCCTCTGCCTGGAGCCATCCCTGAAGGACAACCAGCCTTGGGCTGTGTTTGGTCATTTGTTTGGCAAAGAAATATTTCTGGGATACTTGTTGGATATTTTCAGAGCTCTGTTTCTCCCCTCGCTGCATTTCAGACTCTGCTATATGATATTGCTCTAGCATCCTAGAGGTGAGGCAGGCGTTTTGTCTTCTGTTGCCATTCTCCCCTTTGGGCTTTCCAGCTCAGAGTCCTTCCCATGATACCCAGCCCTGAGACACCACTGCCCAGCACCTAGAGGAGCCATCAGGCTGCATTTTGTGAAATAGAGCACCTGGAGTGAGATGGGAGACTAAGAAATGCTGTTTCCATTTCACCGTGGGTAGTGGTTTTGTGAGTGATGCTGGAATTTTAATTTTAGAAGAAAAATGAAAATTTTCCAGAGAATCATAGAATAGAATCATAGAATCACAGAATCATTAAGGTTGGAAAAGACCTCTAAGATCATCTAGTCCAACCATCAACCCAACACCCCCAGGCCTACTAAACCATGTCCTGAAGTGCCACGTCTACACGTTTTTTGAACACAGAAAGAGAAATCTTCAATGAGCTGAAATGTCAGTTTTCATTAAAAAACCCTACTCTGATGGAAATTTCTTCACCAGAGCTTGTTCCTGACCACCAAATGCACAACAGCCTTCCCTTCTTCTGCCCTCCGCCACTCCCATGGGTCATGGCTGCATCCAGACTCCTCCTGCTCCAGGGAGCATCTCGGAGAAGACATGGTTGGCACAACCCCTTCATCCCTGCATGGCACAAAGCTAAGAGATTCCTATTCTAACTTGTTTTAATCATAAATTCTTGTATGTGGGAGCAATTATCCTTTGAAATTATGAAAAAGTCTTTGAGAAAAAAACAACGGCGGATAATTTGCAGGTTTTCCTTCCTCCTTCCCTCATCCCCTACAACCCCCGTTTTAAAAATCAGACACAGCAACAATTCACAGCAATGTTTTAAACAGGTTTGTGCATGTATTTGGTACAAACAAACAAAAATATGTGCATTCTGTTTCATAGAGCTTACATCAATCTGACAGAACTTGAATCACGAAACAGAAATACTCCGGCTAATAAATACATCTGGGGATGAAAAATAAAAATCTATACATAAAAAATTCCAATGTCTGCTAAAGAAAATGTACACTTATATACACACTGTAAACAATAGTAACGCAACCCAACTGCAGTCCAGCTCAGGCTGACGGGGACCTTCCTTCCCCCTTAAATAGGACTCGTGAGAGTCTACTGCCGTAAAAGCTGCTGTTCACCATCCTGCACGCTCGGTTTGTGGAAGCAGCAAGGTCTGACGATGCAATAGTGACACGAAGCCAGCGCAATGAGGCGAGAGCTGCTGGATAACCAAGGTACGGGCGCTTTGGGAAATGGCCTGCTTGGCAAATTTGGAGAAACGGGACCATACCCTCAGCTGGTCGCACTCTTGTGGGTCCAGAGAAGTCAGTGGGATCAGACTGAATTTACCTCCTGAAGGTCTGAGCCCATTTTTCCAAACTTGGGAGAGCTTGGAGATTAAGGGAATCAAAGAGAAATGCACAATTTTAGAGACTCAGGTCATATTTCCTACAACATTGTCCTTCCTCCCCTGCCAGCAAAGGCAGCCCTGTCTGCTCTAAATGAAGTTCTACATGAACATGAGTCCAGTCCTGGCGTTGCCTCTTCTGATGCAAGCTGCTAAATGAAAAGGGGGCCCTGGCTTAGGTGGGAAAGACGTATTTTGCCTGAATTCAGCACAGCAGAGCTCAAGGCTTTCCTACAGCACCTTCTAGGGTATCTCTCATGGCCTGATCAAACACGGGCACATCCACAATGGAGAAAAGTAAATGAGCCAAAGTTTGGGCATTCATGTGTGTGTGTGCATATGTGCGCTTAAACAGACTTTACCCTCATTTTCTCCCTTGTAGGTCTGTAAAGAATTGGGATGGAGAGGCAGTAAACCCTCAGATTAATCTTTCTTTCCCTTCTGGATGCTTTCAAGGGGCTGGAGGCTGTAAATGTAAATATTCCAAAATTGGGGAGAAAAAAAGAAGTATATTTAAAAGATCAGGGAGATGTGTAAGCAATAATTTCAACTCATTCTTGGGAACGAACTGCTTGCCAGCAATTGGTAAAAGCCCCTGTGAAGCCTCCATTTATAGGAGAATGTCTGCCATTTCGGAGATGACATTTATATATATAAATGTAGTAAAGTGTGTATGTGTATCTGTGTGGTCATGGATGCACACGTTACCACGTGCTATGAGTGTCTGGCTCTGGAGAGACACCAGAAAAATCTGCTCCTTAGCATCAGAGAGCATTTAATGGCAAATGCCCATCTTCTCCCCCAACTAGACTTTCACTTCGGATGATATGTGTATCAGCTCGCCCTAAACTGTGCCCCCAAATTGCTTACATTATGCACTTGCATACGTTAGACATGCAAAGCAGCGTCACCAGGGGCCAAAAACGCAGGTCTGGGTGCATTTACTCCCTCCAACTGTGGCATGTGTGCACATGCATCCCAAGAGGTGGGTGGAAGTCCAGGAGGACCTTCCAGGCATCTCTGTTCTTCAGCGGCTGCCCTCTCCCTGATGCCTTCTCCGCTACCTCCCCAGTGCCAGCAGCGTGCTCTCCCATCAGGATCCCCAAAACACCCAGGAAACCAGCGGCAGCTGCAGTCCTTACACTGCAAAATGACTTTCTGTGTCACCCCATCTTCACTGTAAGGTCTCACTTCCCTTGAAGGCCGAAGAAACAGGGGGAAGAAAGATTCATTTCACCACCGAGGTTCCCATGGGGTATTGGGCCCTTGCTTTGGTAGGGTTGAACCTCTCAAGCTGGCAACCTCTGGCTGATTTTGCAGACACTGGCAGACATGCAGGCAGTGATGAGTCTGGGTTCAGTGTAAGTGCAATGCTGCCCATGTGCCTTGGTGGGATTTGCTGCTGGGAGGAAAATATTTGGACAAGATCTGCAGGTCTTTGTGCAGCAATTCATCCGGTTCAGAGTCTTGCGTTGAGCAAAGGGCAGATGGGTGTTGAGAGGGGCCAACTCCAGGTATCATGTCTCAGTATGCACTGTACGAAAAAGTAAAATATAAAAGAAGTCCAACTTTTCCTCTGTTTTGATTTCCTTTAAAGCAAATGAACAGCATAAAGAAAGGTGACATTCTCTTTGCTGTGCCTAAGAGCCTTTCATCTCCTTTGATAGCCACCCTTAAGAGGATTATTTAGATGTGCTGCAGGTACATTCATGAAAGACTCCTGATGGGTTTGGGGGATAGTGCTGATGTGGATGAGTTTCCATCCAGGACACGTTCAGTGTCATGTCTCCATCCCTCGACTCCATGTGCCTGTTCTTTACTCACCTGGCTTGAGACACTGCACCTCAGATCCAGACTTTGTGTCTTGTGCCTCTGCCCACAGCTTAATCTAATGATGTCTGTGGCTCATTGCCTGTCTGAAATTAGAGACAACCAGTGCCTGAAACACATGGCCAAGCAGAGTTTGGGTGACCATTTTTCTGAGTCGCAAAGCACAGGGTGTGTGAGCCTGGCTGAGGTGGGCCTGTCATGGTGCCAACCTCCCTGTGGTCCCCAGAGGAGGCCACGGTGCCCTCCTGAGGGCAGCTCACACTCTGGGGCTGTGAGAAGAGCAAAAAACCGCTCTTATTGACATTGCTTTACCATGCTAGCAGACCAAGGGCAATTGTTGATAGCCACCAAAGAGTTTGGTGTATCAGGCATGTGGGAAGCCATTTGGGAGAAGAGTCATGAGCGTGACCCTGACTGGGGAGAAGATGCATCTACGCGAGGGAGCTCCAACTGCATCTCAGCTCCATTTTAGCTTTGACTCTATGGGTAGTAGAAACAGGCCCCAAACTTGACCATCCTACCTTTTCTGGGCCACAGCGCAGGTTGAGTTTGGACCTGCACAAAGCCCCTAGGATGCATCTTTGTTCCGTGTTGTTTGAGAGCGACAGCAAGTACGAGCAACTAGGGGAGAGAAAAAGGCTGGGGATGGCCGACACCAAAAGGAGTTGCTTTCTCTTTGTATCACAGAGGTATGCACACCAGAGCAAGGTGGGTTGAAAGTGTTTCACTGGAAAGTGAAATGAGAAGTGCATCACAGGTTGGACTTTGAGGAGACCTGGACACCCACTGGCATCAGCGTACACATCGGGAGTGCTCCTCTGGCCTAAAATCAGGTTACGTGGAAGGGGAAAAGCTGTGGTCGCTGCAGACATGATGACTGAGAGCCAGGATCCCCCCACCCTGCTTGGGAATACCACAGTCTGCTCTCCCTCCACAGCAACGGCTGGAGGTCCTGCCCAGCCCTGTAGACCTACAAGCTCCCAACCCATTGTCTAAAGGATCAGCTGCCAGCTACTGCTCGGCAGCATCCTCTCTGGGCGCTGCCTCTGGGTGGAAACATGATCACATGTACTAAGGCAGGGTTGGCATCTTTTGGGGTTTGATCTTTCCATTAGATTTTGTGGTGGTGTTTTTAAGGCAAAGGAGACATTCTGGTTTCCCTCAATTGCAACAGCTTCTTCCAAAGTCAAAGATAACCATCCAATGGCGGAAACAGCTCTTGTCCTAAGGCCATATCCACCCCACACCTTCCCCTCCTGCTGTGGCTCATTAAAATGGGATATGCCATTGGCTCTTATTTGAGGAACCCATAATCCCAGAATGCCAGGGAAGGGGCTGACCTCCACGTGGGGGACGCTTGTATAACCTTTGGGCAACTGCATTTTATACCTGATTGCTGCTTCCAGTCTGCCTGACAGACGCACAGATGGTATCCCTTCACATTTCTGCTAGATACCTCGAAAGAAACCATCGACAGCTGTCCCAGTGGCTTCAAATATCTGTTTCTCGCAGCCCGCAGCAGTCTGTTAAGTCATAGGTTTGATAGTCGATGGTTTCCGCGAAGTCGTGAGGGATCCCGATAGAGACAGACTCCACCTCTGTTTTGTACATGGCTGTCACCCCCCCTTTGCTGGAGCCACCCCGGATTTTATTAGAAAGGCTGTTCATCTTCTCCTTCAGCTGGGTGGATGCTGGTTTCTGGAAAGGAGTGAGCATTTTCCAGCCCTTGAAGCTGAGTGTTTGCCTCTTACTGGCTCTCTCCTGCAACGAGGAGTTCAATATGAACGAGCTGTTCAGGGTGTTAATCCTGGGCCTCAGGTCCGTCTCAGAGTCTTGCACCGAGCTGTTCACGGAGGCGCCTCGCCAGTGGTGGTCGTAGACGCGCCAGATGGGCCGTCTTCTCCGGTGGCATTGGCACTTGAGCAGCCTGATGAAAGCTCGCTTGAACTCTTTGCTGGAGCACGGGTAGATGATGGGGTTCACACAGCTGTTGAAGTATCCCAGCCAGAAAATGACCTTGAAGACCATTTCGGAGGGCTTCAGAGATGGGAAAAAAGAACCTTGGAAGAGATTAAAAGAAATATGGTTAGAGGAAGGGGAAGGGTATGCAGCGCAGGGGAGCAAGGGTGGTGGGAGGCGCAGTCTGGAAGAGATGAGACCTGCAGAAAAGGCTGAAGGTGTGATTCTGCTATTAGGTCATTGGCTAGCAATGCCATTGCCACCAGAGTGAAGATCTGGCCGCTGCAGGACTGCAAGGCATCGACCCTAAAGTGACAATGACAGATAATACTATGTCTTTGGCAGGAGCCTCCTAGCCCCCACTGCAAAAGGGGTCCTAGCAATGGACCCAGCACCCTCAAACACAGCTGTGAACCATCGTGGCAAGCCCATACAGCTTGGAGGGAGGCTGTTAATTGTTGCAGGAGCTACACAAGTATGAGGAGTGGTGGGGATGGAGGATTTTTCTCACACTTCTCTCCAGATAACCATCCATCTAACCCTGCCCCCCGAATCCAGCATGCGCTGTGTTTTGAACGGGATCCTCTCCAGAGGAGAAAGTCCTGGTGCAGGAACCCAACAGCTCCATGGCCAAATGTGTTTACTTCACTGTGGGTTCAGGCATCCTGCTCTGAATTGATGCAGGAGACTTGCACCCAAGAGGCATCTTCCACACCTGGGGGCCGGGCTGCTTTCTGAGGCCCTATATCAGGGGCTGAGGGCATCATTTTGGGGAACAGGTTCAGTGGTCCCCATGCCTTCCTGATTTATCAGCACAAGGCAGCCAGGCCCTGTCCCATTCCAGATCAGACAGGGAAAACTGTTGCTTGGCTGGTTTGCACGGATCGGTTCTTGGTGCCTGCCTCTTCCTACCTGTTGCAGTGCACAGTTCACCGCTGCAAGGTAAAAAGATGGATACAGCCCTGTCACCTGCACTGATGGAAGAGCAACACCCCTTCACCCCCTACACTCATGTATTTTGGGTCATCAATGCCAAACACCCTCTGTTCAAATTTTGCAGTGATGCTAAGGTGGACACTTAAATTGAGCTCAGGTAATATCCACCCAAGCTTGTACCTGCTACTTGAAAAAGCTCTTTTGTCCACCCCAACCCTTATTTACGCTTTTGTGCTGGAGGTTCCCGGTGGTTTTCTTGGTAAAAGAACTGGAGACATTTTTTTGCAGCCAGAAGATGTCAGTGTTGCTCCCACATGGCCCCATCACTTAGCATTCCCCACTCAGATCTGAAATAACTTTCTGACTCAGCCTTAATTTCTTTTAATTTTAGCTCTGGATGACAAATCGTGCCGCCATGTGGCTGAGTGTTAATTTGTATTTTAGTAAATAACATTAGCTCTGGATATCATTATTATTTTCCCTATGCTCAAAAGCCTAGTGTCAAAACAGTAAAACAGGTGCCAGGAGCCAGAAATTCGGGACTGGCACTGCATAAAAGCTCCCCAGGTTGTTAGCTGGAGAAAAACCATTATCCAAGAAACTCAGAGCACTGGTTCCAGCAAAGCCTTCTTACAGCCATCCCTAAAAAGTGCAGAAATTACAGCCAGACTCAGCATTAGGTACGTGGGCTACTCCACCGCGGGGACGTGGGAGAAGAAAGAGAGATCTCAGCATTTTCTGGTGGTTAGGCAGGGAAAGCAGAGATGCAGCCACGCAGCTTAAATATCTGCCGAAGGCCAATCCAAGTTGTAGGGCAGGAGTACCCGGTGTTTGTCAATATGTGCTGAAGGAGGCATTGCATAAGGACAGTAAGCAGGACTGACATCTCTGTGCTGGAAAGACCTGGGGCCTTCATGGAAATGAATGGCATTTGCAGTTTAATGAGCAGCCGCTGGTGTCGTAGCCTGTGGTTTTGAACAGAGCAATAGCACCAGGGTTAGCGGTTTTCAGAGGCAGTGCCCCCACCTTGGGGTTTTTTAAGAGATTTATTCCTTCTGGGACAGTGGTGAGCTTTATAGGTTGGTGCTAGGCTGCTTGAATCACCACATCAATTCTAACCACAGCAGAAAAGCCAACCCCGAGTGTTTAGCCAGGAGCTTTTAAACACCCCAGTGGTGCTGGGGACAATCCCCCTTTGCACTGCATGTAGCATCTCCTCCATTCTCCATC
The DNA here is from genome assembly GCA_013401315.1 of Balaeniceps rex. NCBI lineage: Eukaryota > Metazoa > Chordata > Aves > Pelecaniformes > Balaenicipitidae > Balaeniceps > Balaeniceps rex. The sequence goes on from VYZW01047047.1 coordinate 14,574, forward strand.
CGACCACGGCTTTGAGCCTTCCCCCTTTCTTGCACTGCCCCCAACCCACCACCCTGGACCTACAGGCACCATCCGGTGCTCTGGGCAACGTGGACCAGCGGTGGGTTTCCAAGCCCACCAATTCCTCTCCTCAATCTCAAGCCTTGACAATAGTGGATGGGTCTATTTTCCTGCTGGGACTCACCCCCTCGCCACCCTGTCCGGAGATCAGCCTCTACCCAGAGCCCTGTTCTCTCTGCAACGGGACAGAATAGAATCATTAGGGTTGGAAAAGACCCCTAGGATCATCTAGTCCAACCATCAACCCAACACCACCATGCCTGCTAAACCATGTCCCGAAATGCCACGTCTACACTTTTTTTGGACACCTCCAGGGATGGTGACTCCACCACCTCTCTGGGCAGCCTGTGCCAGTGCTTGACAACTCTTTCAGTAAAGAAATTTTTCCTAACATCCAATCTAAACCTCCCCTGCTGCAACTTGAGGCCAGCTTGAGGATCCCTGGCTCTCAGCCCTAAGAAATCGTGTTGTCCTAGCTTGATCCTGCCATCGCTCAATGTGAACATTTGGGGCCAAGGCAGGAGAAGGACTTCATTAAGCATGTAATCCTGCTCATACTTTTGTTGGGGGCATGTAATCCTGCTCATACTCTTGGTGGGGAAAGGTTCCGTGCCTCAGTTTCCCCACTGCTAATTACCATAATCTCTTTCACAGTGTTGTTCTGAACCCTGCTTGCAGTGTGCGCTGGGTTCTCAGAGGAGCTGCAGCTTTATGTAGCATTTTTTAAGAGCGAGGAAAAGAAAACAAAAAGCTATGGTAACAAAGCAAATAAAAGAAGGCTCTCTTTAGAAATGAGACTAGTAATTACTGCTTGAGCCAGGCTACTTAAGAGATTGGTGCTTGCTTAAAAAGCCTGATGGCTGTTAATGTAATAACTTATATCTAGTGTTTTGTGGTTCATTGCACAATGCAGTTTCTGTACTACATGCTTTGTCTTTTGCATCCAGATTAAAAAAAAAAACAACAAATTGAAAAGAAAAAAAAAGGCTATGAATTCCCTGGATTTCAACTTTGGCTGTTTTTCACCCGCTAGAACCTTGTGTACATCTGAAGACAAGAGACTCATTACCATCCTCATTACCATGCAAATAAGCGTGCCCCTTGGAAGAGACGTGTGCTGAGTGCATCCATAGTTTCCTCATTTGATCCACTGGGATGAACAGAACTAGGCAGGGAGTCCCCAGAACAGGTCCTTGGCTGGTAACTTTGTACATGCTGGAGCATCAGACTCTTGATAGGCACTGGGAGGCTGCACGTAAGGAAGAGTTGCGGGGTCTTATTTAGGGAATGAGTAAAGTATGGAAGAAATCAGCTCTTCCTTTCATGAACACAAGTATGCAACAACATTTTGAGAGTGGGAGGTTTTGGACTGGGCTTTGTAGCGGTTACTATCTAGAAGCATGGATGTTAGGATGCGTGGAAGACAGTTCTGAGTAATGGACGCTTGAAGAGCTCAGGAAACACAGTTGGATGCTTCCAAGGTCCAGAAGTAGCAAATGGGAGTAAAACATCAGGTATAGCAACACAGAGCGCTGCACCAGCACTTTAGCCTGATATCTCAGTGTAAGAGCACTTTTGATGATCTGGCCCCAAAAGCATCAAAGCCAGAACAGGGCAATATCAAAGAACAGGAAGCCCAAATATTGCAGGACCTGTGGCACAGTACAAGTTTCTGAAACCTGGTCTTGCTTCAAAGAGGAGCTCTTCCTCCTCACTCAAAATCAGCCCTCTGGACACCTCTCTTGGGCATCCAGCTCAACACTTCATGGCACAGCTTGGTGTACTTTCCAAAGGAGGTGCTGACACCCACCTTGGGGACATCCACCTGTGGGGTGGTCTTGGTGTGGTGAGCAGTGAGATTGTGTGCAATACGTGTGCTGGGATCCAGCAACCCCCATCATGCTGAAGCATCTGGGACCCCAGAGTCCTCACAGGAAGAGGACAACAGAGACTTGGCTTGCCCTTGCTCTGCTTGAACGGGACTGCTGCTTTTGGGGGTTGTGCTCTCAGCAGGGCAGTGTTCATCCAACCTAACCAAATCCAGACACAGCCCGGGCAGTAAGGACAGACCTCTGAGGTGCCCCTTCTCTACCCTGACTGCCTACCCAGTGATGCTCACTCTCCTGATGGATGGAGGATCCTGGTTGTATCTCAACGTAGGATGCTCCCAGGTAGGGTGGGATGCAGAGCCCTCGTCCTTCATATTTCCCACTGCCTTGTTGAGAAGGCTCCGTGTTGGCTTATGGAGATCCTGCTGAGGACTTTTCTTCTCATAAATAAAAATTTTATAATAATACTGCTGGGGGTTTGAAAGTCCTTTTGGGGCTTTATTCCTTTCAGCGTTTTATAAAAGGTCATTCCACATCTTGCAGAGTCTGAATCCTAGTGATAGAGCTGGGTCTGAGCAAGGATGGCAGCTCCTGTTGTAACCCTAGATCATTATCTTAAAGATCGTTAAGAAATTAAGAAAGCTGTAGGTGAGCTCAAGGAAAGCTGCCCCCACCATGCAAAGTGACTGGACTCAGTCTAAACATGATCTGAAGATTGAATTTCATTTTTTTTTTGGTGGTGCAAAAGTGGAGCCAATAAGGTATGTGCTCTGAAGTGAAAGCAAAAAAATAATTGATTTGGTGTTCTTACAGTGTGTGTGTGCAGGACGCGCGTATGTGTTTGCATGCTGTGTGTGCGCCTATGTATTTTTTTTCCCCTAGGTAAAGTCACCCTGCTCATATCTGGGAAAAAACCCAGGCAGCTACAAATCTCTGAAGCCATGGGCGTGCTCCCAAAAGCTGTGACACCCCGTGTTGGATGGTTAGCGGATGCAATCTCCCCTCCACACATCCAAATACATGTTCCCTTTTTTTTAGGTTGTTTCAGTGAGCACAATCTCATGATCTTTCCTTGTCCGCACTTCTCCACCCTGCCCTCCCCATGACTCACTCAAAGGTGATATCACTGGATTGTTTGGAGAGTTGCTGGTCCCAGTTTTTTTTAGTGCTCAAAAAAATAAAGCAAAACAAGAAAAAAGACAAATGGACAAATGAAAATGGACCCAGTCCAATCTAAATTCTGGCCCTGGCTCCCAGTATGCAGCCAGAGTCTGTGAGCAGGCTTGCTTTCTGCTGCAGTTGGCAGGGGCATCTTTAAAAGGTCCCTGCTTTACAGCACATCCTGAATAGTCCGTGGCACAAAAATGCTGCAGACGTGATAGCAGGTGGGAAAAACAAAGTGACAAAGTCACGCCCCAACGCCATCCCACCATGAATGGGAAATGCAAGGACCAGCAGGATTGTTCACGCTGACAAGGGGCCTCGCTGTTGCTTGGTGTGGGCTTTGTAATGAGGAACGGCCCTGGACAAAAATAGCTTATGAAGAGTTGGACCTTGCAAGTGTTGGTGGAATGCCATGAAGAAGGTAAACGGAGCTATCATTCACTGCCTTTTCCACTGCAAGGGGCATCACGGGAGTTGGAAGCTAGCAGGTGGTAGGTTAAAAGCAAAGCAGAGGAGATGGTTCATCTCACAGCATGTTGCTCAGCTGTGGATGTCCCTGCAGCAGGAGGCTGTGGATGCTAAAAAATGATTGGCCAAACTCATGGAAAAGAAATAATCTACCAAGGCACAAACGACTCTGTTCCTGAGTTAGGAAGCTCCAGAAATCTACATATAGGGTTAGGTCCATGGTGGGGACATGTGCCCCATCACCTGAGCTTCTCCTGAATGTGGCCTAACAGATTAGGAGGGGGCTGAGGACTCCCTCGGGATGTGTCAGAGCAGCAAGTCCAGAGAATTGCAGCTGGTATAGGAAAAACCCTGATGTAGGAGGTACCGTAGCTGCCGAAGCTCACTGTGGGCTCCCCCAGACAAAGAAAGAGTCAGTCTCATCCTTCTTTTTTTCTGGCTCTCACAAAGTAAATTAATTAAATACGGTCCAAAGTAATAATGAGCTGCCACTTTCTGCATCCCTCCTTGCCAGCTTCTTCCCGGGCCCCCATGATGGACAACCTCCCTGATGCAGGTGCCAAACTGTGGGAGAACGGGCTGGATATCAGCAAGGATTTCTGCCTATGTGTGCGACTGGGTGTCTCAGCTTCTACCCAGTCTTTCTCAAACTTCTCCTCCATCCGCTATTGACCACTTCCACTGGGCATCTGTAGGCATTTCAGGGTCCCTAGAGGGTTAACACCTCCTTGCAGCTGGTGGCGTGTCTTGGACTGATGGGAGAGTTCACTGCCCTCCTAGGACGGATCCAAGAGCCACTTGGCATAGGGAGGAGGACAGCATGTTTGCAGTGACTCCGTTGTTTTCCCTGGAGGACGATGACGTTGGGATGTCGGGTGGAATTCCTCAGGCCTGTGAGCCTTCCAGCCGACCCCATAAACAATGTCACAGATAAGCGACAGCTTCCGTCATGCCAATGAAAGCCCCAACGAGCTGCCTGCGTGCCTCTCTGCGCGTAGGCATGAGTGCTTGCTCCAACCCCCGATATCAATACGGGGATGAGTGGATTGAGAGCAGCCCTGTGGAGAAGGACTTGAGGGTCCTGGTGGATGAAAAGCTGGACATGAGCCAACAGCATGTGCTTGCAGCCCAGAAGGCCAACCCTGTCCTGGGCTGCATCCCCAGCAGCGTGGCCAGCAGGTCGAGGGAGGGGATTCTGCCCCTCTGCTCTGCTCTGGGGAGGCCTCAGCTGGAGCCCTGCGTCCAGCTCTGGAGCCCTCAGCACAAGGAGGACATGGAGCTGTTGGAGCGGGTCCAGAGGAGGTCACAAAAATGCTCCGAGGGCTGGAGCCCCTCTGCTACGAGGCCAGGCTGAGAGAGTTGGGGCTGTTCAGCCTGGAGAAGAGAAGGCTGCAGGGAGACCTTAGTGCGGCCTTGCAGTGCTTCAAGGGGGCCTCTAGGAAAGATGGGGACAAGCTTTTTAGCAAGGCCTGTGGTGACAGGACAAGGGGTGATGGGTTTAAACTAAAGGAGGGCAGATTTAGGCTGGAGAGAAGGAAGAAATGTTTTCCACTGAGGGTGGTGAAGCACTGGCAGGGGTTGCCCAGAGAGGTGGTGGAGGCCCCATCCCTGGAAACATTCCAGGTGAGGTTGGACGGGGCTGTGAGCAACCTGATCTGGTTAAAGATGTCCCTGCTCACTGCAGGGGGGTTGGACTGGATGGCCTCTAAAGGTCCCTTCCAACCCAAAGCATTCTATGATTCTATGAACTTCTGCACCCTGATCTGACCAGGAAGAAAAGCAGGGAGAAGCCACCCCTCCCCTGCCCGTTGCTGACCTTCTCGGCAGTGTTGCGTTGTCCCAAGTTGATGGTTGGAGAAGCCCTCCTGGGGAGCTCCTGGCAATGCCAAAGCCCATGGTAGGGTGTGCATATCTGGTGTGGGGGGGTCCCCATGGGGAGGGAGGGCAGCCTGTGGTGTGATCGGGCTCAGGGAAGCATGGTTTAGGCTGGGGGTGGTGGAGAGGTTGTAAAGGCAGAAGACGCCAGCCTGGGGTGGGTTGAGGGCTCTGGAAAACACCGACACTCTCAAGCAGGATCTCAAATTTGAGGCCTGAGTGCAGTTTGCCTGTCAGCAAGAGAAGGATAATGCAGCAGAGCCTTGTTCTGATAATTTACCGGTCTAATTCACAGTGCCCAAAACCGTCCCCTAACCTCTAGGCAGTATGGTCCTACTGATGTCTCCAAAGCTTTCCTCTAAGTTGCAGCACATCGGTAGGACTTTGGCTGAAACTGCCCTTCATTCCCCTCAAAGCTCAGGTTGGAACTATTCTCAAAGCAATCCCATCAATCTGGATCACTAATGGGAGTCATTGCCATGAGGATGTTTCCGAGGCATCGAATTTCCTGAAAATTGTGGGTATCTTCTGTGAGTCACCTAACCGCTTTTAGGTATTTGAGCAGGTCCCTGGGCTTCTCTTACAGTCAATGGTTTAGTCAGTAGACTCTGTGGAGAGGAGGCAATGATACATCTCATCCTAAAGCGTGAGCCCATACTGGGCAGGTGGATCACACAAGGTCTCAGATATGGACCCAGACTCCTGGCTCATGGGCATCCAAGGTTAATTCTGATGGATTTCACCCTTAATGTCATTGGCATCTGGTGGTGTTCTCCTCTCTTAGGAGGAGCCTCCAAAACCTCCCACGCATCAGTTTCTCTCCTGTGCAGGATAGGAATTTCATCACTGGAAAAATTTCACCAGTGAGCATCCCAGAGTGGTGAAGGGCATCAAAGTGAAGAGCCACACAGGTACATCTGCACTGCTACCTAACAGACAGCTAATGAGTAATTTCAAGTCTTGGATTGTGCACAGTGCTAATTTGCTTAGCATAGTCCAGCTAGACCTCTCCAGATAAATTTGGTCCAGGGAACAGTTCGGTCCAGACACCGTTCCCAAAAGGGCATAAAGACTTGACTACGCAGTCCTCTAACATTGTCCCAGCAGGCTCTGCATCCTTAATTACCTCCATATGCCCTCATGCCACATCACAGGGCAAGCAATGCAAAGCATCTGTTTCAGACTGGAGATCCACTCTGGTGGGCTGCCACACAACACCCCCTGCTCTTCCAGAGGTTCACAACTACCACAAGGGAGTAATTATGTTGTAGGACCACTGGGGCACTGCATGGGGCCCAAGAGAGGCTTTGGGCCAGGTGTTATAAAGTCTTAGTGACCATAATCTGGCTTTTTCTTTTCTTTTTTTTTTTTTCTTTTTAGCAGCAGAGATGACCCTTAGTTAGCTTGGTTCCTGAGAAGGTTGTAGCTAAACTTGTCATTTGCTAGATACCATTGGGAATGTGCTTATGTGATACTGTAGACAGGCGAGGGGCCCCAAAGAAGGTTCAATATGCCAAGTTTCTTGGGAGGGCACTGATGCTTCATCTGGGGGCACACAGCTGAAAGCAGCAGCAGCAAATCCCCAGAAAGTCACCGCATTCATTGCATTCTCCTTCCAAGGACCCGGATGTGCCATGCTAGCGCCATGCACAAAGTGTCATTGCCCTGAACTGAATATACTGCCTTCCATCCTTCATTAGGGATCTATAAAGAAAAAGGTTGTGCTCAAGATAATAAAGGAATAATTAAGAGATTGTGGTCTGCCACTGCACAGGGGTTGATTGATAGATATATAGAGCGCTGGGTCTATAGAAGGGCCAAGAAGGGATTCCCTTCTTTTCCAACTCTGTAGCCCTGTGGTGTGATGACAAAACCATCCTTTTGAAGCATATATGTCTGCAGGATGAGGATTGAGAGTTTTTCCCTGCTTCTTGATTTTAACAGGGACTCTGTGGATGCTACTCGGGCGGGACCAGGCAGAAGAAAAGGAGAGAGATTTTGAAACCACACCTGGGCTTGGATACTGCAAGTCAAGCTCACTCTGTAACAGTGCTTTTTAAATGGTTAAGGAGGGAATGAAGAGCAGGACCAAATATCTCCTTTGCACGTTGTGGAGGATGATATTGGCCCATCAGCTTTCTCATGCCTGTGATGAAGCCAGGAGTTGGGCTCTGTCTGAGGACTGCTGCTGACCATTAATCCTGGGCTCATCATCATGAGTTCTTTGCTTGCTCTGTGGTGAAGAGCATGGCTGGTTCAGGGTTGAAAGGGGACCGTATAGGGGGCTTAGTAGCCCCAAGCTTGGTATTAGACATTGTCCTCTCCACGCCCTCAAACGAAGCTGTCCGTTAACTCACCTCAATACTGCCCTGCCCAGGAATAGCCTTTTTATCTGCTTGGTTCATCCTCCCAGTAGAAGGGTTGGGCAGCAGATTCGGGGCCACAGACAATGCTGAACACAGCAATAGGAAGATGGGCCTTGAAAATGAGTCACAAAATTAAAAAGAAGACAAAGATGTAGGCTTTTTTCATCCAGCTTCTAGTACAGACTCCCTTAAAGGTAATATCGGGAACGATATATGTGTATCTACCTGTCTATTCCTTAACGATTCACAGATAATAGCCTGATTCCAGCCACAAAGCGGACTTTAAAACAAATCTTAAGATCATGAGACTCAGCAAAAGGACATAAATAAAAATAGGGAAAAAAAAAGCCTGGAAGACTGGCCAATCAGGCAAATCCAAAGGGAGATAACAGGAAGGTTCTTATTTGCCAGATGCAAATGAAGAAAAAAAAAAATAATATGTCTCCTGGGAGAAGGAAAAAGTCCGGATAACTGAGTTGCATGTCAAGAGCTCTTGTTTTGCTGTCTGAGCAGGAAGAAGACTGGAATCCGCGTGCTGATGTTAGAGTGAGCACAGCAGAGACCACAGTGTGATCCTTGCCTGGATGGTTAAACAGAGGAAACGCGCTTGGGGCGGTCTTTGAAAAGAAAATTCCATCTGGCTCAGGATCTGAATGAACACAATGGCCGCGCGGGGTTGCTAGGTTCCCTCCAGGGCAATGCAAAAATCAGCGTGGCATTCAAGCGAGGAGCGCTCCGGTGGCTATCCACTAAGGAAACGCGGGAGCGTCCTTGCATCTGCGCCTGGGAGTCTCTTCTCTGCATGACGGCATCTCAGGCACAATTTTGGGTAACACAGCCAGTATGACCAGCCCCCAGGGAAGGGAAGCATTTACGGAGAAGCTGACTGGCTGCCATCTGCAGCAGGAGTAAGCCGTCGGTAAAACGTGTCATGGGCAAATATCCAACCATAGGCATAGGGTGCAAATAATAATAAGCAAAGATGCTGCTTATTCAAGGCCTGTGACACAAACAGTATGATGGCAAACCGCGTAAGTTCTCGGCCATGGCTAACTTTGTCCTTAACTAATGGCTTGCATAATGGTCTCTTTTGGTGGACTGTAACTTCGCAGTAGGAAGCTATGTCGTCATCTTCCTGATGCTTGCATTGCTGTCTCACTGGTGTGACTCGGCAAACATAGGAGGCTAGCATCATTTTAGACACCCCAATGTATCTTCATCTACTGCTAATGTTTCAAAAGGCTGGGGGTCCTCTGTAAATTGTATCAGAACATCCAGATCCGTGCAAGTGCCTCAGAGACCCTGGGGTGGTTCAGGTGACACTAGAGACTGGTGTTTAGGCTACTGAATTGAGCCCTCGATGTCTGACTTTCAATCTGGCACCAAATCCAGCTCAGCAAAATGAATCTCATATGACTGATGACAAACTACCTTGGGCTTTGACCTACCCATCTCCCAAGCAAACCTGTGCTATTCCAAGTCAGTGTCAGGGCCACAAAGACCTTTAATCCGGTGCTTTTATACATGGAGAAGCAAAGGAGGTTGGCTACCATTAACTCCTTGCTTTGCAGTCTTGTGGCAGGTGGTTTGGGAGTGCAGTACATCACCCCCACCACAACCCAAAAGTCTTCCTCTCCTCACTCTGTGACATGAAGAATTGCCTCAGGTGATCCTTTTTTAGGAGACACAAGCAGAAGCTACCCAGCAACACAGGACATCACTATCATCAGTGCCTGCTGCGGGTTTCTGTTCCCTTCATGATGGGCTGCAGGATTAGTCAGGAATGTAAATTCTCACATGGGATTTCTCAGGAGTGGAGGTAATGTTCAACGTGGGGTTGGTTAGGAACGTAGCCTTCACATTCCTGCCTGTCCAAAGGCGCCTGTAAAAGGAGGTGTGTGGGTTATGGGGGAATTTCTACTTCTTTTGGGGTCCCAACCAGCTTCAACTGGCAATCCAGTGAATCTGTTTTTCAGTCCTTTGCCCAGGCACCTCAATGGCTGACCAACCAGCTGAGACACTATCCTGACATACCATGAAACCATCTTACAGGGTTTAGCTTTCAAAGCCTGAGATAAACAGCGGGAAGAATTGATGCTCTCAGCTGGGTTGAGGTTGCAGACTGTGGAAGGGACAAGTGTTGGGAGAGGTTCCCAACAGACCTCCCACAAATGTAACATCTACACAATATTAGGAAATATTGCATGACCGTCTTTGTCAAGACAATGTTCCTTTCACAGACTACTCTAAAAAAATCAAGAACTTCATGATCATCAGCTTTGTTATTTAGAGAAATGAAAATATTGTATACAGAGGGCGGAGAACTTAATGAAATACATACTGAACTAAGAATAATCACCAATAACCAAGGAAGAGAGGCACCAAAAAGGATTCTGTGGAGTCAGTTGAAGATTCACCACAATATTCTACTTGAGGAAGCCCTAGGTATTATGACAACAGAAGCAATGACAAACTTCCCAGCAAGATGGGCAAGTTAGTAGAGGCACTGCTGTGACTTAGCCCTGTGATAACTCCTTTGACGCATATTTCATGGAATGTCATCAAAACTTCTTATGCAAGAAAATTGCAAAAATGTTTCTTCAGCCCTTGCCATAAAGATCTCTCTGCTTCTATATCTATAAATAGTGAACGGACATAGTAGAGGGGTTTTGACCAGTGGTTCTCCAACTTTTCTGAACCAAACCCTGTTAATCCTCATCATTTTTTGCAGATTGGCTGGCTCCCTTATAAACTGGTTTTCCATGAATCATTTACCAAATCTTCATGGACCACCAAGGTCTGGAGACCACAATTTGGGAACCACTGTTCTAGACTATTGGCAGACACAATGGCACTTTGTGCTGAGCACTCCAACTGGCTGCTTCTGTGCAACTCCTTTTAATAGCTTCCTTAAGCTTCCATTCGCAAGCAACTGCTGTTCCTCTGTAGCTACTGCAAACAGGAGCCTGGCTTCAACTCACCTCCAAGATAAAATGTCCCTTTCTATCAAGCTGTCTCCTCCACTCTGGTCAGAAACATTGAGAACGTGTATTTTTTCCAACTAAAGAGCAAGCTTGGGAAATCCTGTAGACAAGGAGTGGAGCGGAATGGTTCTCAAGCAAGTCATCCAAGTCTTGGAAAAACCACTGTGTGGCTGGGTCGGACCCAAGGCTACTCTTTGTTTTTCCAGCTCAGAAGTTCTTTTCTCTGCACTTGGTTTTCTAAGAATGTGAACTCACCCGCCCTGTCCTGTTTACAAGCTCGTAAATATGTAGATCAGATTTGGCTGTGGGGTAGGCCTTGGAAGGGCTGAATCCGGCTGGGAACACATGGCATTTTATGCACACCAAAGCCAGATCCAAGCTGCACAAAGGAAAAAGGCAATTATTCACCGGGCCCAACCCAACTCAGGGAAAAATTCTCCCCCCAGCACAAAATGCGTGAACCCTGACTTTAATTTACAGTGTGGGGTGAGCAGAACTCACCTTGGGTGGGTGAGCATCACCAGGACCCAAACAGAGATAAGCCCATTGATCTAGAAGGATGCTGCAGTGGAAGGTTTACTTAAGCTGATTGCTGGCAAAGCTGGTGGCCCCGAGTCTGGAGAACTTGCTGGTGGCAGGACGCCAGTGTTTGGAAAACACACTATCAAGGGAGGTGTGGGAGCTTCCTCAGCGCGTTTCCACCGTGCCAGTCCCAAGGACGTTCTGTTTATATCAGAATTGGGCAGACAGCACGTCACCGGCCATGGAGCCTGGCACCGCAGCACTCGCACACAGCCCGTGCCCCCCTCCCGACGTCGCCGGCTGTGAAGGATGCTGAACAGCATCCTCCAGAGAGCCGCACCGCTGGACCCGGGCGCTGTGACGTTGCGGAGGAAAGGGTGGGGAAGAAAGGCTGGGGGAGGTTGATTCTTTCTGCACTGATGAAAAATCGGGACCGGCTTTGCAGGCTCAGGAGGGGTTATTCAAGACCAGCCAGCCAATTTCTTGTTTCTTTTCAGGCTTGGAGGGGAAAATCCTCCAACGCCTGCCCTGTTTCCTCACCCAGCTCCAAGGCACAGCCCTTCTTGTGTTAGACTGCATGGAAAAATCTGCAAAGTTTCTTATCGCTCGCCTTCTCTTTCTTTCTGTTTTTTGGTTTTTTTTTTTGTTAGAAGAAGGGTAATTGTATTTTGTATTTCCTTCTTCTCCCCCAACCTGGAATTATTCAGGGGAGATAGGAAAGAGTTGCTCTGTCTCTCCCCAGCCCTGAAAGGCAGCTTTCAGATGATACCAAGCTCTAAAAATGTTGTACTTCAAAAAGAGACATTTTCCCCCTCTCAGAAAACAATAGGTCAGTGTAACAGGGCTCCAAAAGTATAAGGGATGCTGAGATAACAACACCCTCATCGCTCCTGACAGCTCCTGAAGCCCTTAACTTGAAGGGGTAAAGTCTCCTGTTTAATGCCGCATCGGTTGCCTGTGAAGGATCCCTCTTACTCGGTGCTTTCCCCATCTCCACGGGGAGGGTCATGTCATCATCTGATATGGCCAGCTGCACATCTCTTATCTGGCAGTGATGCACTTAAGCCGTATCTCTGCGGGTACAGTGAACAGGGGCAGGATAAGGGACCAGATCTCGACCGAGGGGCACCCGGGCTGTTAGCATGGACCCTGGCATGACTTTGGACTGGACACGGTGCAGTGGGTAGCAGAGCCAAGGGATGTACCTGCATGCAGATCCTTGTTTGGGAGGGTTTAGCTGTGGCAATTCCAGGCACGTGGCTAACAAATCGACCCTGATCCCTTTTATTTGCTAGCATTGATGTGATGGGGGGACCACACTTTGTGCTTGGTGCTGTACAAACACAGAGTGGTGGGAAAAACAGTCCCCAAAGGGGGTGTTTGCTACCTAATGCTCAGCAGGGGTTTCTCACACACCCACAGCACGCACAAGGGTTGTATCCTGGGATTTGTGATCCATAGCAATACATCTGGCAGCAGGATTGGAGATACTGCTTGGGTTGCACCACGTTAGGAGAGGAGAGAGCTTGCAATGCCTGGACCAGAGAAGTCTCCAGCAGAGCTGGTGGCATGATATAACCATGCACAATGGTGTCAGGACCTCTCAGTGGGAAGGGGTGACAAGCCCAGAAAACCCAGACTATCGATATTTTTTGTTACCTGAGCAATCCACCTGGATGCCATGGCTGAATAGAAAGTAAAATGACACAAGAGGCAAAAACTGGCTGCCTCGTTGTCGTACAGCTGAGCCTGGGATAAGCACAAAGGCAATGCTGGGAAGGACCAAGAAAAGTAGCAGCAGACCAACCATCGTATCATGGTGGTTTTGTTTAAGCTTTACAGTCACGTGGAGTTTTAAGGAGACATTTCAGGAGAGAGAATGCAAGAAACTTGCTGCATTGCCTGGTTTGAATGCCTGCTCAGGGCAATGGGATCTTTGCTGAGAAGAGATGAGTGTCTCAAAGCGCCTCATTATGGTGATGAGGCTCATTCTCCACTGACATGCTTCCTGCTCCATCTCTGCCCTATCTCTATTTCTTTTTCAATCTCTGATCCTGAAGGGAAAGGACGGAAATTTGCATTCAATTTTCATGGCAATTTGAGTACCTCCCATGAGATATCTGTCTGCCTCTCTCGTGTCTTTTTGTTAGATAAACAAACATTTTTGCCTCTTGTGCTCTTCACTCACTGCTCAGAAGTAATAGACATGGGATCTGGGGTGCAATCCCTGCCTTGATGTGGCCTTGACTCCTAATTAACTTTTGGATATGCTAATTTTGCATATTCATTTCTCATTCCAGGGAATGAGAATGGACTTTCCACCCCTCCTTAGGAAAGTGTTGCTTTTGTGGACAGCCCCTGTCAAGACCCCTGTATCATCCCAGGTAACTACTGTCTCCTCTTCTTCCATCATCACCAACTAGTTTCTGACTTGCCACCTCCCTCTTAGGAGACTTTGATGGGTCCTCATGTCAATGGAACAAAACCCCATGCCATACATAACTTGCTCTGCTTGTGCACTTCCACCAGCAGTGTTGTCTAAAGGCAGGGAGCCTGGGGGTCCAACGGGGGGCTCCCAGTGGGTCCTCAGGATGTCTTGGTCAGTAGGCCTTCAAGCAGTCTTGTCTTGTGCAATGAATCTATGGCTGGGTAAAGAGACTCTACATTTGCTGTGAGACAGGACCCAGCTTCCCTAGAATGCAGATCCCCTACAAATTGTCTGCAGATATTCAAAACACCGAAAAGAGCAATTTCCCTGGCAACTGAAACCATCTGTCTCAGACAACCAGTGATATGCTTCTTCAAGGCTATCAACTTGCTTGTACCTAGAGAAAAATATCTTGTAATACTGGGTGAAGCTAAGCCAGCTGATGATCCCTAACATAAATGTCATGGCACAGATTTTAAAGGTAGTTACACATTGAACTCTCACTAAACTCAGGGGCATTAAGCATGAAAATATCTTCTGAACATGAGGGTTCCCAGTATCAATCCCAGTACTGGATACATTAGCAATACTGCCAGTTCTGGATCAGTATTCATGCCTGCCCTGGATAGTAGCACATGGGAACATTTTGGTGAAATAATTTGTTAGAAGAACATCTTTCCTTCCAGCAACAGTTGATGACTTGCTCTTACATCTACCTCCCTCACAGAAAGGCTGTCAAGGCTGTTGGCAAACAGGGATGTGTGATCCACCTAGGAGTAGTGTTTCACAGAGCGTTAATAATAACACCACAAGCTCAGAACATAAAGAAGCCAAGAACAGGAACAGATGAACCAGACCAAGGAAGACTGAAAAATGGAGGTTGCTCATATGGAAAATCATGTCCCATTTCGGTGCCCACAGTGCAGAAAAGAAGCCAAGGAGACACTAAATGCTCTGAGGAGCTCTACGAGACAACGCAAAGGTTTGGAAAACTTGACTTAGAGCATGAGATTAAAGGGTCTTGATCTATTGGCATTATCCAGGAGAAATTGAAGCGACTTGCTCATGCATTGTGGTGAAATACAGGGGAAGCTGTTTCTGATAGCAAATATATCTTTAATCTAGGCAAGAATGGTACAAAAATTTAATGGCTTGAAGTTATAGTTAGATAAATTCACCCTGGAAAGAAAGCAGTCATTTTTAATAGCAAGGATATAAAGCAACTGGCAAAAGCACAACTAGAGACACGGGTTCTCCATTATTTGCAGGCCTGAGTTAATGCTGAGTGTCTTTCTAAGGAGAAAACTGGTTTTGAGCTATGGGGTTCATGAAGAAATTATTGAATGAGGCACTTAGGGTTGCAGTCATCTGTAAATCACAGCAGATTGTCAGAGCAGTCCCTTCTAGCCTTGCGAACTATGACTATGATTAGCAAACTCCATTCCAAAACGTGGTAGGTCTTGAATATAGAAGAGTTGTAAAAATCGTCATGTCACAGAGGCTCTTCAGACATGGTAAGTGCAAGAACTGTTTGGGAAACAGCTGGTCTGTTCCAGAAACTGCTTTAATTGGGACCTTTATTCCCCGCTGCAAGATCTTTCCCTGGGTTTGACACACGTATGCTGTGATGTCTATATTGCTATGCATTTGATCTTAATTAGAGGGACTGACAATGAGTCAAGCATCTGTGTCAAGGGGTTTAACAGAGTATATGAAGGTTTTGCTTGTTGGGGATCATGTCAACATCTAATTAATTACAATGAGCTACAATGTTGGTATTGGAGACCAGTTAGTCTCCACGCTCTCACATCCAGAGCTAATACCCTTCGGTGTGCTAGTAATTATCCAGAGCAAACAAAGCTGGGAAGATATAAGCCCCACAGAGCATTTTCTGGGTCCTTCCTCTCAAAGCAAGCTGTGGATGCCATGAGCAGAGACCTGAGCCAGCTTTGAACAGTCGTTCAGATCCCAGCAGCATTAAAGCTGCATTTTTTGTGCTGCTGAAGAAATCATTATGTGACATGGTAATACTGCTTTGCAGCTCTGGGGACAGCTGGTGGGAGCAGTCTTGGGTGTTCTTGTGCTGTGCTGTTTGGTGCCTGACTGCCTGCCCTGCCTTGTATTTGTGGGGCCCATGGCCAACCTCGGAGTGGTTCTAAGGACCCCCAAAGGAGCTGGAAGAGCAGATGTATTGATGTAAAAGTCCATGAAAAAGAGCTTTTCTAATAACACCCCCTTCTCCTGACCTGTAATCTTTCTCCTCTCAGTCCAGCAGAAAACGTATAACCAAGATCAAGAGAACAAAAACGTCTCAAGCAACAAAAATGGCTTATTAAAAAAAAAAATCTCCCTTCTCCTTCCTACACCTAGTGCTTTCTCTGTGGAGACTGTCCTAAGGCCCCCATCAAAATATCCTCTGTTCCCTGTCAGGGCAAGCAAATGGCCTCTGCCAGTGACTCTCTCCTGTGCCTTCCTCTCCATGGTTGCGTCTCACTCTCACAGGGACAGGTGCCAAAGGACACACGCTCGTTCCTGACCATGCCCAAATGAGGAAAATCAAACCCAGGGCAGCTCTGCCTGCAAGCACTTGGCAAACTCCGCCGGCTGCTCAGTGGCGCTGGAGTCCTGCACAGCATCAACGCTAGGAGTTGGGAGGCTTTGCATCCTGCTGCTCCCATCACCCTGCATTGCTTCTCCTCTTGGCAGTGGGTAGGTGACTACCTTGTTTTGCCACTCCCTCTACCTGATTCCTCTCCCTAAGGTGCTTCCACTTTATTTCCTTGGCTTTTTGCTAAGGTTTCCACCCTGTTTCCTTGGCTATCCTGTTCAACGCTGTCTGCCTGTGGCCTTTTCCTTTGCCATGCCCCTGCCACCCATAAGGAGTGAGGTAGAAATCTACTGAGAACCTCAGAAATGGAGTTAGCCATGCCAGAAACCAGCCTAAGTCTTCAAGGTAAGCCACAGGGACAAAAGTACGTCCTCATGTAATGGGATGACATCACAGCTGCTTTCATATTTTTCCTAGAATATAGTAGTTACCCTCAATGAGGATGTCTCAGCTCTGTGAAGGTAGGTCAGGAGGAAAACGAGGAAGCTGTCCTCAAATGTCTCTCAGGGTGAGTGCATCTGTCCCTTTCATGCCCGCCCATATAGATCCATGCAAAAGGAGGTTGTTACTGTGGCTTTTTCGCCTTCGCTGAGTCCTTTGGCTCCAGGTGTCAGATACCTTGTAGGAGATACGGGCTTTCCCATAAAAAGATCTCAAATTCCATGACTGTAGCGCAGAAGCATCTGGGATATTATTTTCTCCTCCTTGTAGGTGTGAGGTCTGACTCTTCAGTAAACACCTCCTTGCTTCTGTCTTTGAGAGGTCCCTTTACCTCCTGCTGGCCCAGAGGAGATGGGGCTGCTCTCCTCGGTGACTCAGTTGGGATGAATGTCACCTGGACCTCTCGCTGCAAGATGCTGAGGGAAATCCTTGAGAGATGGTACTTTCAAAACCTGACGGCTCTTCTGAGTCAGACTGGGCAGCCGGAGCTGGTCCACTTTGCAAAATGAAATTAATATTAAGAAAATAATTAAAAAAAAAAATCTCTGATGAATTGGCCAGGATGCTTTTTGGGGTACAGAATAGACAGACTGAAAGCCTGAATGTGGATGTGGAAGAGCAGTGGCTGGGACCTGAGACTCTTATGTCCCTGGGAAGTATGTCAGCATAACACTATGAGAGAAGGGGATGGCTCTTTTTCAGCGAATATCTTCAAAAACATTGCAGGCCAACAAACACATTTTCCTTGGTGCTGGATCTCCAGCTGGAGCTGCAGCGCTGGGCTTGTCCTGGATGGCTGGAAAGGGGTGCATGAGGCTATGAAACATCACACCTCTGTCTCAACACTCTTCCTTTCTAGGAGTTAGATCTGTAGGTCCACCTGGAGCTTCGGATCTCCTTCTCACCTCTGTGCCCCTTTTTTTGAGAGGAGCAGACTGTTACGATGAGAAGCCAGCTGCAGCTCTAAGAGGCTTTGCAGAATTACACCAGTGCCTGGCCTGGGCTTGTGTCTCTACTGCCTGCCAAGCAATCACTGCTGCTGAGTGCCTTAATAAATATACT
Organism: Balaeniceps rex; assembly: GCA_013401315.1. Lineage (NCBI taxonomy): Eukaryota > Metazoa > Chordata > Aves > Pelecaniformes > Balaenicipitidae > Balaeniceps > Balaeniceps rex. The sequence continues at coordinate 32,381 of VYZW01047047.1, forward strand.
TTATTCCAAGCGTACCTTGGATGCTGAGCTCTCTGTTGGGCTAAGCCTGATGACACACAGAGTGACCTCCTGGCATTTGTCTCTAGAGGAAAGCAGATAAATCCCCTGATCCCAGCTCTTCCAACACTGTCTATGCCGATGGATGCTATCTCCCAATTATGCATCAGGCCACATAGCATCATTCGGATACCCTGGTCTTTTCAGCATATGCATCCGACTTCCAGAGTGCATGACCCAAGGCAGCAGGGAACCGGGCAGTAATTACTGTTTGCAGCCAGACAACTCCTTTGCTGTTTAAAAAAAAAATTGCTTTTTTAACTGAACCAAGCTCTTACTTAAAATCTTGATATATGTGTGTGTGTGTGCACGCGTTGGGGTGTATGCATGAAGAAAAAGGTGTTTGGGCTGCTGTTCCTGTGTATGGGGCCCAAAACACGGAGAGTAGATGGGGCTTGGCACTTCTGCCTTCAACCTTGGATATCTGGAGGTGAGGCCTTCCCTAGCACCCCTGAGCGTTTTTGAATCCTCCTGTTATACTTGGAAGGCCCAAATCACTCCACTTCACAGATGAATTTTCCACGAAAGTAAGGTTTATTTGGTTCCAAAACTGCACAGAACCATGTGGCTGCCTTATGTCTAATTTCTAGGGTTGAGTCTTTTCAGGTGTATTTTTTTTTTCTACCATCCTCCAAGCTTGAAAGCTCAGTTTAGCTCAGCTATGCTTGCCCTGGTCTGATAACCTCTTTAATCCCTCTCAGAAGTAACTACAAAACATCAATACACTGCCATTACTAATACTGTCTGAGCATAGAGGTCCACCTCCCAAGGTCCATTCCCAACAGGCGGCTTGCACACAACCACCCTGTTTTGAAGGCTAAGAGAGTTCACTAGCCAAGATAAAGGCTGTCATCTGCCAGCCAGCTTCAGCATCTGGGAACTTCCCAGGAATTTAGTTTACTGATACAGACGCAGCTTACTTCTCTGAAATTTTGTGATATAGGTGGGCATCGATTATCTACTGGTATGGGCCTAACATACTGGAACAAAAGGCTGAGAGTGGGATAATTGAAGTATAACAATCTGGGTCAATTATAATTTTACTGACTTATAGGGCTCTTCAGCTGGATCTGATTTTAGAGGCACAGAACAAGTGAGGTTGGACGGGATCTCTGGAGGTATCTGGTCCATCCACTGCTGAAAACATGGCCAACCAGGTTTTCTGTGCAAACAGCAAAGAGCATGGCATTGGTGCCCATCTCTCCCATTGGGTTCCAAGTGTCTGGTCAGAAATTTGGACATTTTTCTAAGTCACTAAATCAAGCAAGGCACGGCAAAGCATGCCATGGTTGAGGGTGGCAAAATTCCAGCATCACATGAATGATGCTATATTTTTAACAAGTGACAACATTCACCAGCTGTACCAAAAAATAGAATCAAATCAGGCTTTGTATTTAATCTTTTTTAGAGATAAATAATTACTTCTGAATAACAGATACCATGGTTTTATGCATTTAACCTACACGTGAGAGAATCTATACTCCTTTGAAAGTTATGCTGCTTGGAAACATCTGCTGGTAAACCATACTCTCAGCCAACGCACACCATAAGACAATCAGCTCAACGTCAGGGAAAGGGTGCCGATGTGTATGCTGTGTGTAGGGGAGTCCTAGGATAAAGAAAGCCAGTTACAAGACTGGAGCAATGGAGCTATTGGGAAAGAGGAGGCAAGCTTTGCAAAGGCTGACGCTATTAATCAGGAGCTCGATTTAGGGTCAACTTATGTCACACAGTTTATACTTGCACCGCTGTTGGATGGTAGAGCTTTTTCCTCAATGATAACCCATACAGAACAGACTTGTGGCGATGCAGATACTGCCTGAATTACATGAAGCAGCAAAAGCAGACTTGAGCACTGGAACCAGTTTCATAGCACCAGGGCAACCAGAAATTCCCATGTAATGGAAGTACTCTACTACATACTCATTATGTAGGCCAGATCCATTTTCTCTGACCTGAGGTCAAGGGAGGGATTAGATCATTTCTTAAGACAATTTCCAGCTCCAATCATCTGTATTTCTACAAAGCCAGTGGCACAAATCCCCGTGATTTTAATGTGAAAAGACGGGATTGTTAAGACTCAGACAGTGTCAAACCATGCTTGGGAACAGAGCTATCTGGAAATCCAGATGCCTGGTTTGTGGGAAATTTCAGTGTTTGATATTTGTTTTCTTTCAAAAAACAGAATGCAATAAAAAAATAATGAAAACTTCCGAGGAACTATAAATTAAAAAAAAAGAATTCTGAGAAACTCCGGTGCACACTGTTGTCTAAAAGGGATGTATCCCTTGAAACCTGACGACTACCAGCTGTCATGGAAACACTTGTTAATCCATGGAGACAACCATGCCAACAGTCAACCACCATTAGACAGACCTGCACTGTGGGGCAGTCTCCTCGTCTCCGCCTTCTCAAGCCTCCCCAGCCACAGGGTACAGAAGATGTGAAGTCCTTGGCCAGCTACGTTCCCGAAGCTTTCCCTGGGCTGAGCAACAGAGTAGATCAGGCAATGGAAGTCCTGCAGTCCTTGGAATTCATGAATCTGGGAATTTGGAGTGTCTTAAAGTGCCCCAAATTAACATACTTGTAGTGGGAAGCCTGGAAGCATGAGAAAACCCTTTCTGGAGCCAGGGTGTTCAGGGCTTCCAGGTTACTTGTGTTGGATCCAGGAGTCAACCCTGGGTTAGCGCAGAGCTGCCAAGGTTTTCACTGTGCTGGTTGCGTGGTAAGAAAGCCATGGAAACTTGGCATGAATGGGCTGCCCTGGAGCTACAAGTAGTCATTGAAGTAGAGGTTGTTAAACCTGGGACATTTCCGCTTGGTTTTCCAACTGGCATTTTCCAATGAAATTCTCCTTTGCTGGCCAGCATCCAGACCCGCTACTTGGGAACCTCGTGAGCATCCAGTGCCTGCTTAAACGCTTCACTTGCTTTGGGCCACTGCACACAGGGGAATGGCAAGTGCTTTGCAGATGTGCAGGAGGCTGGATCCATGCCCCAAATATTACAATGAGAAGGTCAAACGTGACTGATTTGCATCTGCTGATGACTCTGGATTGACTTTGAAGAGCACAGGACCTTCTGGCATGACTGCATAAATGAAGGAGAAGGGGAGAGATTGCACAGATGGTTCTTTTCTCAATCCCCCTTTTAACCTCTGCCTAATGGTTTTCTTTTCTTGTTTCTCACTCCTCCTTCTTCACTTACGTAACACCCCATTTCCCAGCAATTTAACGCAAAAGATGCCAATCAATCACCTGCAGGCAGTTAAACTGTCAATTTTGGATCTGGAATAGCCATTTTCAGGTTTGCAAATGCAAATCCATACAGGTCTGCATGGCAACGCTTGTGCTTTGCAGCATGGATTCCATCGGACATTTCAGCCCTGTGCCGCTGACTGCTGTAAAAGCCAACACTTGCGTTCCCAGCCATGCTGGATTGGGCACAAAGTTAAGCTGCTGGTTTGGAGGTACAGAAGTGATGCAAGCAATGGGAAACAGAGGTCTCTTATTCTTTTGACTCCTGATGGGAAGGGAGGACAAAATGCTTCAGCTCAGACAATTTCAATTTCTGTTTGAAGAAAGTCCTTCCAGTTATTGGAGAAGATCAAAACATGCCTTGACAAATGGATGCTGACTTTCAGATTGTCCCGGGGTGGATTTCCCATTTGAGCTCTCTAAAAAGGTAACTCTTGCTTCTCTGCAAAATCAAAGCAAGAGGCATTCTGCTGAGTTACAGGATATCCTACGCTGACCCTGTGGAGGAGACAGGGAAGGGAGCATGGCTGCCCCTCTAAGCCACAGTTTCCAGATGACTCCCAGTCATGGGGGTGACAGCATCACAGAATCATAGCATGGTTTGGGTTGGAAGGGACCTTTAGAGGCCATCCAGTCCAATCCCGCTGCCATGGGCAGGGACATCTTTCACTAGATCAGGTGCCTCAAAGCCCCATCCAACCTGGCCTTGAACACTTCCAGGGAGGGGGCATCTACACCTTCTCTGGACGACCTGTTCCAGTGCCTCACCATCCTCACTGTAAAAAACTTTGTCCTTATGTCCAATCCCAACCTACCCTCTTTTAGTTTAAAATCATTGACCCTTGCCCTAACACTACAGGCCCTGCTAAAAAGCCTGTCCCCATCTTTCCTAGAGGCCCCCTTGAAGCACTGCAAGGCCGCACTAAGGTCTCCCCGCAGCCTTCTCTTCTCCAGGCTGAACAGCCCCAACTCTCTCAGCCTGGCCTCGGAGCAGAGGGGCTCCAGCCCTCGGAGCATTTTTGTGGCCTCCTCTGGACCCGCTCCAACAGCTCCATGTCCTCCTTGTGCTGAGGGCTCCAGAGCTGGACGCAGGGCTCCAGGTGAGGTCTCACCAGAGCAGAGCAGAGGGGCAGAATCCCCTCCCTCGACCTGCTGGCCACGCTGCTGGGGATGCAGCCCAGGATAGGGTTGGCCTTCTGGGCTGCAAGCGCACACTGCTGGCTCATGTCCAGCTTTTCTTCCACCAGTGCCCCCAAGTCCTTCTCCGCAGGGCTGCTCTCATCCCTTCATCCCCCAGTATGTACCAACATCCTGCCCTGCCCTTGCACTAGGCTATTTAAACAAGAAGAGGAAGAAGTGACATGAGATATTCCCCCGGATGCTGGGTGACAAATCAGTCCAGATTCCACTGGTGGACTCTGTCCTCAGGGAAGGTAGTGGGCCTTGGACTGGCTGGGTGATTGCTCCCCTGAGGAGACCCTGGGGTGAAGGTGGTCTCTGCCCTCCTCACACTCTGGGACATCTGTGCTCCTTTGTCCATTCCTTTTGACCTCCCTTGGCTTGGTTCCCTCAGAGACCTCCCTGGGGAATAAAGAGGCCTGGTATCAATTAGCTGCATGAGACAGCTGGTTATAATCTCCTCTTTGATGTCCTGGCATGGAGAAATCCCTGGATGCTCCCTTTGAGAGAGGGGAAAGGGTCCAGTTTATGGGCTGGCTCTGCAGACTGTCAGGGCTGCCTTGGTACTTAGTCTGGGAACCTCCATGGTCACGAATCTGCCCTCGTTCCTCATCTCCTGCGGCACAGGTGTCCCCAGCTATGGACGATATGAGGAGTTGTGGGCAACACCGTCTATTCCCAGAGCCCCAAAGAGGGATTTTGAGGTAACACGGGGAAGAACTTGGCTCCATGGCTGAGCCTGACCTGGTGCCTGGCCCTCGATGCTGCTCCCACAGCCAGATGCGCTGAGAATTTGCAGGCAAAGAATGTCAAACTGACCCCTCCTGCCTGAATTTTGGGATAGCTCATTTTTCTAAGGGCAGGGTGACGTCCTTTCTCACTCTCTGCCACTACTAACTGTCCATGACTCTCCTTTGAAAGAGGCCACTTGGTCCCCTAAAATGGCTTTTGGAATATACAGAGCAACAAACGTGCATTTCAGTCTGGGACTTGTTCTGTAAAGGGAAACCGAAAAAATCGATGCAACTGAGAAATGTCATGGTTGTTCATAGCAATAACACATCTGCTTTATGATCCAACCTTCTTAATCATTTTATACACAGAGATTCCCCAGAGCTTTCCAGGCTGTACCATGATATCTCTCCTGACACCACTCCCATGCAGCCTGCCAGAAAAAAAGACATCTGATGATATAAGGTCAAAAATATATTGGATGGCTATTTCATTCACGGCAAAGCGTGCAGATTGGAGGAGACAAACACAAATTTTCATGTAGGGCAAACTTGTCAAACTGTTTCGGCCAAAGCAGATGAGAGAGAAAGAGAGTATTGGAAAAACAAATGGAAAGTTTCAATCTTGAAACATTTCTAAGCAAAACTTTTCTTTTGGAGTAGGGAGGAACAGGCATGCCAAAGTACTTTGTATTGAAATTTGCTTGCATTTAAGTTTACGAACCAAACCAGACCAATCAAAGCACACAGAAAAATAGGGCATTATGGGTCAATTTGAAAAACAGAGTTTAATTTTCTTTTGTTGACCCAACAGTTCTCTCTCTTCCTTCACTAGATCCTAAACCTGCTGATAAAAGGCCATTATCAGTCTTCTGGATCTCCCTTGGGTGATTCAACAACCTCATTATCCAACTTTTCACTGAAAACATACACATTTTAATGCTTGATATTGTTCCGTGCATCTGCTGTGGACTACCTGTGAGAGTCCCACAACCTAATGGTGGCCAGAGGTCAACAATTTGTACAGTTAAGCTCACAAAACCAAGGCAGTAAAGTCTTTAGAGTGAGGAATTACCATTTTGCTATGGGACTTCCAGCTCCTACATGCATGCTCTTGGATGTAACTGCAGTACAAATAGATTTTATTAATAGGAATAACAAATAATGAATTGTTCCCAAATGATCACATTCTTGCATTCTCTGTGGTTTTGTTGTTTTTTTTCTTTTCTGTTTGCTAATGGCAATAAACAGCTCAGTTTGCTTTTCATTTGTAGGCCTTTTCTGCATGGTTTTTGCAGGCATTCCCAAATTTAATAGAAGCATCTGTCTAGCGGGATGCTTTTTGCTCCTTATCAGTATCAGGGGTAATAAAGGCACAGCTACCGCTTAGCACTGATGTCAGCCTTTGTGGTTTCTGCCAAAATCTGCAGGGACCAAACGCCAGTTTATCTGTCAAAACCTGCCATAGCGTTTCTGTTTTGTGTAGGGAATGAAGCAGAGCAACATGCAATAATGATAACCTAGGAGAGGATGAAATCGAGCGAAAACTTGCTAGGGCTGAAACTTTTCTGGGTGACCAGCCTAGCACCAGCAGAGTCAGTGGAAAGAGGCATTCAGAGTGGGATGGAGACCAACAGCCACTAAATCAGGAAGGTTTCAACCTTGTGGAGGAAGGAAACAAGCTCTGGGTACAAGAATCTGTGCAGGTATCAGTGGTGACCCCAAGGCAGACGCCCGAATTCAGTGTCTTGGTTTGCAGGGCCATTAAAAATGCCCACACCATTTCCCGGGTGCCTGCCAAACCCCTGATCAGGATTTTTTCTAATGCCAAGAGGCAGAGGTGTCCTTTGCTATGAGGAGGGGAAGAGGGAGAAGAGCAAAGCCCTCTGCACGAGGGGCTGGGAGGTGCTTGCAGAGAGAGGTGGGTCCCAGGGGACATTTTTGGAAGCGTAGATGGGAGATGATGGGACAGCATGACTAAGCATAGACAAAGGGCTAGCTAAGGAAAGAGGTTCCTAAACTTTTCATCCAAGGGGAGCTTCTAACATTGAGATCCTTTGCTCCTGTGACTGCTGCAAAGGTGTTTCCTTTTGCTTGGGTGCTGGGTGCTGAGCGCTGGTGGAGGTATGATGCATGATCACCTGTATTTAAGAGGCTGCGTTTTATTGCAGCCCAGGCTAACTTCCAGTGCCTGTCCACCTGAGAACCTTACCGATGGAGTATTTGATGGGAAAAGAGTGGGGAAACCAGGTCCTGATACCTCCTACGGCTGGCCCAGTCCCTCTGTCTCTCTCTTCACAAGCAAAGTGTTTTCTCATGGATTGTGACACCTTTTTCAAATGTGTGTGGTAGAATTGCCTCCTTGATGATTGCAGTTTGGAATAAAATAAACACTCCTTGGTCCCCTGCAAGCTGCTTTATCCTTGACATGCAGGTCACTCTTGGGATAGAGGAGAAGGGTGAGAGGCAGGCATTTGGAAGTGACAAGAAATAAATAGGGAGAAAGAAAAATGGACTTTCCAAGATCATTTTTCTGAGGTGCTTGACCCAGTCACCATGGTGACCATAAGCGAGTGTCCCAGAGGCAGGATGACTCATATCTGGTAGTGGAGCAGCATTTCTTAATCCACATTTCATCACTGGCTGATGGGGACCTCACGGCTTTGAGGTATGTCCCCTCCAGTGACCTGGGGAGCTGTTTCCAGCTAAGTTTCACAGAATCACAGAATCATTTGGTTGGAAAAGACCTTTAAGATCATCGAGTCCAACCGTACCTGGCCACTACTAAACCATGTCCCTAAGCGCCTCGTCTGCCCGGCTTTTAAATACCTCCAGGGATGGGGACTCCACCACTTCCCTGGGCAGCCTGTTCCAGTGCTTCACAACCCTCTCTGTGAAGAAGTTTTTCCTAATATCCAATCTAAACCTCCCCTGGCGCAACTTGAGGCCATTGCCTCTCGTCCTATCACTTGTTACTTGGGAGAAGAGACCAACCCCCACCTCGCTACAACCTCCTTTCAGGTCGCTGTAGGGAGTGATAAGGTCTTCCCTCAGACTCCTCTTCTCCAGGCTAAAGGAGGGTCCTTTGGAGAGTCCCTTATGGAGTGAAACGGCAGCAGACAAGACCAGCTCATGAAATAAACCCTCTGGTACAATCCTAAGCACTTGGACATGGCAGGTGGCATCCATTTATGTTTTTAGACACTCTTCCTTGGAGATCTCTGTGGCGTGACTCAGAAGAGTCCAAACCCAGTGCTGACTTAACAGCCAGGGCACCAAGCTGCATAGGTTGCACGGTGGCAATCACAGGGGACATCCACCAGCACAGTGCAGGTGGTTGCCTTCTCTGTCTCTTCTCTAGGTGGGAGGTGTTATCTGCCACTACTGTTGCTAACAGGGACACCAGGATTACCACAAATGACTGTTTACCCAGACACCCATTTGTCTGGTGCACCTTCAAGAGTTTGACTGTAAAGTACAAGGTTGGTCTCCCAAAGCATCCAGACCATCAGTGATCTTCTCCTAAAGGGGAGTAAATCCAGATGGACCAATGGAGGAATATGGATGATAAAGGCAAAAGGGAATTCATTAGGTGGGATGAATTTTCACTTGTTCAATGCAGCAAAAAGAGGGGAAGAAGACATCTGACCACCTGTCTGCCAGAAGGGTGAAAGCCAAGGAGAAAATATAGCTACTTAAGGAAGAAGATGATATGGATACAAAACTAAATTATTGCAAATGAGGCACGGATATGTTCCCGCTGCAAGCAAAGTTTCTAAGAGTTGGATGCAATAAGATCCAGAATGGCCTCCCAAAAGGCACAGGCAGTAGAGCCTCAGGGACTGGGACACACATGAAGCTCAAGTGATTTTGAATGGGAACACGCAACATGGTGATCTGCGGTGGCAATCACTCCTTTCTTGAAATGGTGACAGCCGCCTGTGGGGCTTGCACACCAGAGCCACAGAGGGGTACAGACAGGAGGAGAAACAGCGAAAGGAAGAAGAAGATGAAGAGCTGTGAAGGAAGAAGGCACCTGAAGGACTGCCAATTCTCTTGGTGGGATGGCAGACGTGATCACATTTCTGGCTATGTTGGTCTCCAATGGCTTGTCTGAATTCTGCTGCGAGTCACCCAGTTCCACTTTGAGCAGTAAATGCCTGTTTTTGGAGCAAGTTTTTTTTGTTCCATACATTAGGCTGCTAATTTAATCACCTGCGGTTTCTCTAAGTGCATGCTGATGGGTGTGCAGTAAGAGTACACAGAGAGAAGGAACAGACCTTTTCCAGCTGAACGTGTGGAATAAATCCTGACAGGCTGACGACTACATTCAATGTAAACAATCTCCACTCAGCCCCCTACCCTCGCTGCCTTTGACTCAAACAGCCTCAGACACTGGGAAAGTTCTGTTTTGAATGTAAATACTTTCCCTTGCCCTGTCGTTGCAGCAGGAAAATGAAACCGCCCACGTCCCAATTCCCCTGACCTTTCAGGGAAGTTCATGGGTCCATCCTCTAGGGCAGCAGTAACCATGCTGCCCGCTGGGGTCATCAAGGGATGCTAATGAAGCCCAGGAAGAGCTTGTGCATCACGTGTGTCCTGCTGTGTGTTTCTGAGCTGGTTCTCACATCTCGGCATCAGCAGGTGGGCAAAGACCTAAAGCTGTGATGAGACAAGCTTCGTGCACACCACCGCCCTATCCAACAACCTTACTATCACTACATGTCCTCCATATCTTCCATCTATTTGGCCAGCTGGGTCCTACTCAGCCAGATAAACGTGCCAAGTGATGGAACCCACAGGAGAAACAGACAGGTCAGACCAGTAAAGTCACTTAGATGCCTTTTCTTCTCTATCTCTGCCAGTCAGCAAAGATTAAGCCCTTCCTTCAAACAGTTTTCTATACATTTCCTACTATTCCTGCATTGAAGCATTAGGTGTGGTTTTCAACGCTTGACAGCGATGTAAAATAAGCCTCATTGACTCCTCATAGGCCATCTGAGAAAGCAGCAGTGACCCCTTTATTTTTATTTTCAGGACACAGCTTCAGAATTAGCCTGTGGAAGGATGCATCTGAGGGGAAGGTATCGACACACCAAGACACCAAGCTTCACCAACCTACACCCCAGTTTACGGGAAAGAGAAATAAATGTTTGTGTGGGCAGGTTACCAGAAGTATTGTCCATGAGGGTGTCTGGTTTTCTTTTGAATTTCTTGGGAAAGTAATTCAGGGTGCAATCCAGGTCATCCTAAAGTAGACACGGAGGTTGCCTATGTGTCTTGTACCACTGGAGATAAATGCGCTGGGATGTCCCTCCTGGTGTCTGGATGTCCCTCGAGAAGAGCACAGGGCTTCTCTAGGTACTGTCCTGCAACCTAAAGCTCCACATGATTCCCTCATCTACCTTAGGGGATCTTGGACAGCACTAGGCATCTCTTAGGGAAGTAAATTGCACTCCAAATGTGGTTAGCAATGTAGCTCTCTAAACATGGACAATAATGGGAGCTGAGACATCCAGCTCACAGGCAGACAC
>VYZW01047050.1:0-30176 GCA_013401315.1 Balaeniceps rex
TAGTCAGGTCCTCATTTAATCAAAAGGGGAAACACGCCCGGTTGAGAGGTGCTTATATGGGGATTTGAGCAGAATTACACATCACTTTTGTGTGTTACTGCCTCTCTGGCACTTCTTTAAACTTTGAAAATACAACCTGAAATTGTCTTGGTAGGAAAGTAAGATTCATCCCTTATGTGCACCTCTCTCAAAATGACTTTCATATTTCATCTAGACATGAAGATTTGTTACAGCAATTATTTTTTAAAAAGATCTGAGATGAGTGGTGCGTTTGCGAAAAAGGATCAGTGCGACGCACGTATTGCGGCAGATGCGGTNAGTGCGACGCACGTATTGCGGCAGATGCGGTAAAAGCTGTGGTTGTGAAAGGAGGGGATCTGGAAAGGGCTGGAAAATGCAAGGTCTGTCACAGGAGGGAATTTCAGTTTGGGCAGAGTCCTTCACCTGTGACAGATGACTTGGCTCTTGAAGCCAAACATGAACGTTGGAGATGCTGGAGTTGTCTTTTGTGTAGGAAGAGCCAGCTTACAGTCTACGTTCACACTGCTCCTTTTGTAGGATGGACTAAGATGCGCTTTGTATGGACGAGAACAGTGACAGTGATATATCACAGAGCACATAAATAACGTTTGCACTTGCCATTTGAAGACTGCTGCACTCTGCTATGGTGCATCATAACGGCGTACCTTTGGTGCTCTCCTTGCTCGATAGCTGTGTGGCAGTGTAGCGTCGGCTTTGGGAGTGCTCTGTTACGTGGTGAAGCACCTAATGGCGTTGTGATGGGTCTTTAGGACACAGTAATTAAATATTTGAACTTCATTTATGGAGTTACCGAGAAAGACAGAGACGAAATGTTGGAAATAATAAAACTTACCATAAAATGGTAGCACCAGAAAGCTTCTGTAGTGGCCACGTTTCATGAAAACATGTCTCTTCTTAGCATAGTAGGTTGTAAAAGTAAGCACTACTGATAATGTCAGTACAGTCACATTGTGGTAGATAGTTTTTCTTGGACGTCTTTATATCCTTACTGTGCTTTCACTCAAGTACTTGATAGCATCTGGCAGTTAGCACGTGCGTTATATGCTGTATAAGACTCAGAGTCATTCAAACCACAGATGATGGTGGTGAAGTGATTTTTGCAACTAGACACTTGGGGAAGGAGTACAGCAGGACAAGTCGTCCGACACATCCTCCCAGTGCTCAAACGGGCTTTGATGTAGGAAGCTGAGAGAGATCCTTGAAGGCGTGACGCTGAATCATAGGTAAGGAGGCACCGAGAACCCAGAAGCGGAAGGTGGTTTGGAAGGGGTGGCTGTGAAATGGTGGCATTCATCAGGGGGGAAGAGAGAGAAAGAGAGTAAAAACATTAAATCAGTGAGCTACAAGATGGCAAACCGCAATAAACTCTGAGAAGTGGGAGACATGACTCAGAGAGTTCTTACAGATGCAAACCTGAAAGAAAAAGAGGACTTCAGATGAGGTGGCAGTTTAACAGAATTTTTTATTATGGAGACAAGCACAGACTGTCCCAGTTCAAGTGAAGGATAGAAAATAATTGTAACTCACTAACTTGATAGGTTTCTCCAGCACAAGAAAGAAGGAAGGAAGCCTGCAGAAAGTCTGACCTAGTTTCCAATAGAGGTGATTAGAGCGGGGATGAGTGTAAAAGAATACTTTTGCTTCTTTGATATTTTTTCGGTTGTTGTTTTTAATTTTTTTTAAATTAATTTTTTTATGTTCTGTGACTCCTGCTTGCCAGAACATGCACCTAGCAGTGGCTGTGGGGAATACAAAGAGTCAGCGAGTATTTGTAGTAATGAAAGGAAGACAAAAGGATTTGGTCTGCTGCTCAGCAGGAAGAGGAAGTTACCAACTTCTGACACGAAAATATTTTATTAAAAGGGGGGAAGGGAAGCTTGTATCAGTCTTTGGCTAAGACTTTAATTGAGAGCAGATGGCAAATTAAGTCACTGGATGCTTAGTGGCTGGTGTGAAACTACACAACTTCAGAGCTGTGAGCTGTTACCTTTGACACCTCGGGAAGAGTAAATAAGCTTCTAAGAAAACCAGAAGAATGAGCATAATACTTAGGCTGCCTTATTCATAATTTCTAGTCTCATTTTTCAGAAAGGAACATGGAAACGTAAGAAATATGGCAAGAAACCAAGGAAACCGATAATATCCAGCAGATTTTTCTTTTCAAAAATAAACCATGTCAAAGAAACTGAACTTATTTCTGTAACTTGGTAACAAGGAAAGGAAAAACCAGAGGACTACCACGAGTCGAAGTGAAGCTTTTAGGACTGTAAACTTGAAAAATGTGGTCTGCCTGTAAACTGCTATAAAGTGGGTGCAGAAGGCTTTGCATAATGTATCAATAGCTCAGGGCCTTCGAAGGGATAGGGCAGGTGGGACTGTGCAGCGGTCTCTTCTAGGTCTGGCGCTGGTCAGTCATTAATGACCTGGATGGTGGGATGGGGAATATACTGAATCTGCAGCTACTGAAATAAAAGACATACTGGGTGTTTCCACTAAAACCAGAAAGGGGCTGGATGAGCTAAATGTAGATCCTGTGTTTTTCATGTTACTTCATCAGACTATTTCAAGATCTTGTGGAATAATCCACTGCAAAAACTGAGAAGAATGGACAACTAGTTGTGTTGCTAGTCCATAGAAAGTCCTGAGATATTTGTAGTAGTCAGATTTGACATGCAGCAGTAAAAAAAAAGATCCATGCCTGTTTATGCATTCTAACATGACAGCTGATTTGTAAGAATGGTGAAGTCGTCCTGCTGTACCCTGTTTTGGAAAGACTTTTTCTGAACGGCTGGGTAAAGCTTTGAGCACTGGATTTGGATTTGAGAGCTTTCCAGGGAGCAGGGAGAAAGAAATGAGACTAGAAAAGCTGAGCTGCAGTGAAAGGCTGAACAAATTGAGAACTTTTTTTATCCTGGGGGGGGGATCCTGATTTTTATTTATATATCTGTCCATAGTTTCTGTGACTGATGTGACTGCAACTTTTCAATAGTTAGTTTGCCAACAGAAATCGCAATAGTGCTGGTATCGGCATACATTTTTAATACGGAAAAGGCATGTTGGTGTGGTTAATTCTGCATGTAGTTAATCTGTGTAGTCACTTCTTTTCCTTTCTTCCCGCCTCTTCTTGCTATTACATTATTAAACATTACATATAGATGGCTGTGGGATCTCTGTAGTTGAACATGAAGTAAAGGATGAGTGTTTAAAAGCATCACGTTCATTCATACCGCTGGAAGTACCTTGAATCAGCAGGTCAAACATCCTAAAAGAAATCAATTCAGCTGTCACTTAAAGCAGTAGCCCTTCTTCCCTCCCTTTTGAGCAAGTACCTTTTCTCTTGGCCATATCAAATGCTTTTTGCAGAATACCTCGAGGGACTGATGGTAGGGAGGGTGCTCTAATACATCCTCGTTTTGTGGTGCCCTTTGCACATGCTGCGGTACTTTTGGTGAGTAGCCCGAGTTATTCAGCAGACCACAGGCATTAGAAGATACATCAGCTTCTTTTGATGGGCTCTTGATACAACAGTCAACAGTAATTTGCTGCTGTGCTGTCTACATCTTAAATGCTAGAAAATTATTTAGAGTAAATCCATTAAAAAGTGTAGTGGAGTTGGCTGCTGATCTTAGTCAGCAACGGAAGGAATGGTGCGTCTGGGAATCGGGCAGTCCTACCCTTCTTAAGTGCCATGTATACAATTAAGCAAATTGCAGATGTCTTTATGTATAGTACAGTAGTTCTATCTGGAGTCAATAATTGAGGAAGTGCCAAAATAATTGGAAAGGATGACAGGAAGGGTTTTTTAACTCTATTTTAGGCCATGAGGTTCAGAAAGAAGGAATTGAGGAAGCTTCTGGGACACACACAAACACACAAATAACATTACAAAAGGCTACACTTCAAGATACAGAAATTTCATGCTTGCTTGGTTGGTTTTCCCCCCTCCTGGAACGTACTGGGGTGGTCCTGGCAATGTTGCAATGGCCGAGAGAGAGGAAAAGGAGATTCACCCTCTTAGTTTGAGAAGGAAATAAACTGTTCTGAGGATGGAAGGGGCTGATGGTCCAGGGACTGGCATTGAGTGAGCAGGCAGAGCAGTAGAGGGGATAGATGCCTTAGTGCAGAGAAACTCAATTGCTTTCAGACTAAAAGAGGAGAAATTAGGGTTGTAGGCTCCTCCTTCCTCCCTTTACCCCCTCCATCTGCTGCGCTGGGTACCCAGGCTGCTGTAGCCAAGCTCTTCTGCTTGCAAACACATCTTCCCCATCTTCCTACCCATCTCCTGCAAGTCTGCTATTGATGCCACTTCTCTGACCCTGCACAAAAGCCCGTGAAAGTGCTCGAGTGGGGCTGCATCTGGCTCGCATAAAGTGACTGAAGCGTAATGCCAAAGCATGTGAATAACGATATTAGGATATTCATGGTTATCTGGTTGTAGTGGTGTCGCAAGGTTTGTTTGTACCTTTAGATTGTCTGCTCTCTGTCTTGATGAATAACGTTTAGTGTGTTTGTTCAGCTGCGGGAATTTGTTAATCTTTCTTTCCTTCAGTTTTCTCCCAGAAATAGGGAGAAAAAATCTCACCGTGGAGAAGTTTAGCAAAGATTTGATTGCGAGAGCTTTCGTTGTGTCCCCCCCCCTTTTTTTTTTCCTGGGAGAATAGGTTTGTAGTGGTAGCTGGAAGAGAAGAGAACTGAATGTGCAGGATTAAGCTTGAGGCCCCGGCTTCCTGTATAAGGGGAGAGGAGCTCACGAACCCGAGACACCAGCCAAAAGGAAAAAGGGTAAGGGACAAACATAGGCTGTGCGGTTTGCTGCGCTGCGTGCCAGCTGCTGCTGGGTGGACTTCCTGCTGTGGGACACGAGTGACATTTGGGGCCGTCACCGTCTGTGCAAAGCTGCCCCTTTCTCTGGGCTGAACGCAGGAGGTAGATGAGGGCAGCTCGGCAGGTTGGCAGTTTCTCGTGGTGTTAACAGTTCAGAAAGCAATAGGGTTTTATTTCTGGGAGGGTTTAGGTGAAAGAGCTCCTCATATGAATTTTATTATTTAAGACTAAAGCAAATGTTGAGAAGTAGGAAAATAGAAGTTCTTGGAAAAAATAACACAAGGAATTCACCGCTCTTCAGTTGAAGAGCCGCAGGTTTGTAGGAGGCTGTCTCTTGAACACCACAAAGCCAAGCGACTTGGGAGTGCCGATTCCAAAACCTTGCTGGGACCTCACTTCCCTTTGAAAGCGCAGTTAGAAATGTGTTTTTGACAGGGTTTACAGCTCGCTTCCACAATCTCTGATCTGGGAACTGGTGATCAAAAAAATGTTTACAAGCTAGTTCTCTGCAAACCGGGCACTAGACGGTCTCTGTTTCCCATGTCTTGCACTGTAGAGATGTCTTTTGTAGGGAATATGAAGAGCCATGTGAAAATCCAACCCAGAATTAAATGTTGGAGTTATAATAATAATAATTTAAAAAGCATTTGTAGTAAATCAGGTAAAAGATAAAACTTTCCTTTTCCTACTCTCCTGCTGTGATAATGAGCAGAGTATCCCAGCTCTTGTGGAATGCGGTGCCTTAAAGAACAGAAATTAAAAGATCTCTTTAAAGGGTAATGGGGCTGAAAGTTGACTTAAACCTGTAGTTGCAGCCATACAGTTGAGACCATAAAAATTTCTTCCAATGACCTTAATAAAAATTACTCTTTTGCCCTTGATATCCCTCCCCCGTTCTACTAATCCTTCCAGCAGAGGCAACACATAGAAATGAAAACAAAGTTTGTGTTTGTTGTATTTGTCCTTTATTCTGCAGATTGTAGTGCGTGTGCGCCTTTCTCAGAGGACACCTTGTCCAGTTCCTTAAGTGGTGTCAACTTGCTGGTGCCTTCCTGGAAAAGATACTTGAAGGCTCCAGGGAATTGAACTCGGTGATACTGCCTTATAACACAGGCTTGCCAGATGCAAGCCCTTAAAAATACTTCTATGGTAGCAGTATAATTGGACTCTTGCTTTCTGATTTCTGAAACATCTGGGTTCATATTCCGCAGTTTGTTTATTTTTGCACAAGCCTAAGAAGGAATAAGAAGCCTGAGGCCGTAGCGGAGCCATCAGACTGCAGAGTCAAGGCTTAAACAAGCAGCACGAGATCGATGCGGCTGCTGTTCTTAGAAGGACTCTTCTCTTCCTAGAAGTTTTCATCCTTTTAACAGGCAGTTATTTTGCTCCCTCTGCTCTCCTACATAATTTTTGCTTCTGTAAATGGTTTTGCTTGTGGGATTTGGTTTTATTTACATAATCTATTAGTAATGTGGACTATAGATGCCTACTCGAAATCAGGATTCTCTTGTCTCCTTCATGTAAACAAACCGGTTTTCATGAATGGCTGAGAAAATCTATTCCTCTTCAGATTATAACACTGAGTTATGGACTAAAATGTGTTACACTACTTATTGTGGATACGGTAAGTGATTATCTTTTTTGATGGCAGTTATCAACCTATGCAGTATTGTTTTAGAATGGGTCTGATAAATAGTGAAATATTGTTACAGCTTAATTATGGAAAACAGGAGCTTATGGTTTACCCTTATTTAAATGCGTACATGAATCTTTTCAAAGTAATAGGGCAAATACATTACTGTTTCTGGAGGCTTAAAAAGAAGATTTGTTCTCAAATATTAAATTTTTAATGTATTATTCATGAGGAAAAGCAAAGCTGAAAGCTTTTTTCTCCCCTCAGTAGAAATGAACTTGAAGAATACATTATCTGTATAGAAAAAAAAAAAATCACATAAAGGACTCTAACTCTTGCTAATATGGGAGTGGTGCATGCAAGTACTATTGGAATTTCCTCAGGGAAAAGGAACCAAGAGTTTGTTGAAAAGAAGTTGATAGGATCATTGAGTAATTCGTACAACATTACTGGAATGCAGTTCCTAAAAAAAAGGATAATTCTAGTTAGAATATGCTTTTTAGAGTGACAGAGTGACTGTTTATTGAAGTTGCTTGAAAGTCCATGTCTAAGAATTATTACCTGTGGTTTGGATACGGGGCTGGGCTACGTATTTTTGTTACTTGTGCCACTTTCAAGCTAGCTTTTCCAGATGTGTGCATATGCATGTAATGTATTCATGCATATATGTATATACTGTTGGTTTATTAAGACAGGCAAAATGTGTGTGAGCTTTTCTATCTATGGCATGGAAATGGAATTTGGAAAAACATTTAAAGCTATTTAGCATTATGTAATACAACAAATTCTTCCAATATGGAATATGTTAAACCTGGTGCATACTTATGTTTGTGATTATATTTTCTGCTGTCCTGTCGCTATAAACAAGAAGTATAAGCCAAGTGACATCATTTTGAGTGATGTTCATTTGTACTTTTCAATGTACTTTCTTATTCCGGGGTCATGCTTGGTTTAGTTGCCTGAAATGACTCAAGGAAAAGACATACCACGTTACATGTTCAGACAAGAGCTCTCAAGATACGTTTTTCCATTGCCTTACTGAAATCTTACACAGCAATTAGTTTATTAATAGGAAAAAATATCCAATTAGTAATAACCAAACAGCAAACACCACAGTTATATTTTGTGGAAGGCATAACTTAAATTGTTACTTAAATGTTAAGGACCTCTTCTAGCAGTATTTCCTACATATGGTTAATGTCACTTCTAGAATATATTGGATAAAACAGGGCATGATACCACTGCAGCAATTTATGCTACCTGTGATACAGGAATAAAATTAGGATGTTACAAGCTAAGTACTCCTCTAGACCGTACTATTAAATTATGTGAGCACTTCTCAATTTTTAATATATATTCAGCCCCAAGCTTCTGGTGAAAGGCTGTGTGTGTACCTTGCCTAAGAATGAAAATGAAGCAGGAAATATTTTGAAGGTGTTTTTTTACCTTGGGTTTAAAAAGTTGTTCTACAGGCAAGGAACCATGGCGTAAAACATATGAAGCCACTTGTCCAAACAAATGGAAATTCAGAGTGGAGCAGAAAAGTGAATGTAGTTCTCTTTAGACTTTAACCGGTGGTCTTAATTCGTGGGCTTGACCTTTTTCTCTTTGCAGTACATATGTCCCATTAAGAAGTACAATACAGTATTGTCTTTTGTCACTTGATACGAAGTTTTAAGGAAACCTCATATCGATGTCCCCAGTTGTTACTTGGAGCAGTTAGTACCTTCTGGTATTACTTGGATTTTTGTATTGTCTTTCTTTTTAATGGAAGTGTCCAAAACTTGCGGTTGCAAGAGAAACTACATATTTCTAGCTCTTTTTTTACATATTCACTTCCAGCCACATTCCTTAATGTTTGCTGTGATTTTTCCAATGACATAAAACACAAACAGATACAGATGTTTGTACCATAAGCAGAAGAGCGGGAGGCATGTCGCAGATTTGTAGAACTTGCATTTTTTAACGTTATTCATGAAGATACACCTATCTTTGGGATTGAACAGAAGACTTAAGATAGTGGTGGGAAACTTAAAATCTGTGGCCAGAAAGCAGGCACAAACATTACACAAGTGTTGTAATTACCTCGCAGTGTTATCGGATGGCGGTGAAGCATGTTTTAACGTGTGGCTTGTCAAAGGTATTTGGAAATTGAGCTCGTCCTTCATTAAAGGAAGGGATGAAACAGCCTCTTGAACACTTGGGCTCACCTATAAATGTGCACTAGCTGATAAAGTAAGATCTTTGAACAGTTGAGTTTTCTCAAATGAGGGAAAAAAAAAAACAAACAAGCTTTGTGGATAATGTGCTTGCTTAAGTACTGCATAACTTGGTGTCCAAGGCATCCTGTGTATGAAAAAATTTTCCACTTTCACCCTTGGCAAAAGGAGGGAGGAAAAGTGGAGAAAAAACTGCTGTGAAAGTCCATCCAGAAGCTTTGCCCTGTTTGCGTAAGCTCTTTCCCTTGCGAGTTGTGTTGTGGTCTTTGAGCTGGTACACATAATATTTTGGGCAAATAATCTTCCATAAAATGTTCTGTCATCAGACTTTCTGTATCGTGGCATTTTTCTTGCAACATACCATGGGGAACTCGCTGGAGTCCCCAGGAATCCTGAAAGCTGGGGTACGCTCAGCAGCTCATTGTGGGTGCAGGAGGTTGCATTTGATGTCCAGTGTTCCTGATTCAGCCTTGTTGAGGAACCTCATGTTAAGCCCTAGTCCTGTGTTTTGTTTTATTTTTCGTCAAAACAACATTTTCCATTTCTATTTTGGATATGCAGATTAACAGTTTGGAGCGGTTAGGAAATAGTTGCATTGATACGGGTAGAGGAGCAGAAGGATTTAATGAAGGGGTTATTTTGCAGCATTTTTAGGATAAGCAAATTTGATGGATTGTTTCTGGTCTTGGCCAACTCCAGTGACTTACAGGAAAGACTAAAGAAGTGTTGTGGGGGATGGTGATCTTTCCCCTAACTGTAAGTGTTTGCGATATAAACAGCTGAGCTGTTCATCAGCAGCTCTCGGTGGAGAGAAACAAAAAAAAAATTGGCATTTTTAGGGTGGGTTCTAGTGTAGACAAATCAGATGAATTATGCCCTACAAGTGCTTATCAGCTTGGCTTTGTGAACGCTGCCTGTGGTCAGCTGGGCTGAGGACTGAGCTACCAGGAGGCTAAGGAGAATATCCAGAGAAGTTGCTTTGGAGCTATAATGATAGAATTAAAAAAAACAATAACAGTTCTGTTCAATGTGGAGATGCGTTACCACCCAGAAACTTCCCACCACTAGCTTTCTGGGTCTTTTCAGGAGGTTTTTGGCAGTGTGTGTCTTAAACACACCGGACCTTACTTTGTTTATTTTGTAGGGCTGGAATTCCTTGCTTGTGTTGGGACTGTGGGAGGGGACCCGTGCCTTCGTTCGTGCACGCATATTACTGGGTAGGGTTCTTCAGCAGAAAGGAGAATGTCTCCGTAGTATTACAAGAGTTAGTTCCAGATTGGTACTGTTGATCTTTGTTAAATTTTGGTCTGGGAAAATCGTGTTTGGTCATGCATTTCTCTTGTCGTGTTTTCCTATGTCCCCAAGAAAAATACGATCCTGTAAGAAAGGCAGTAAGGAAACAAGGCGATATGCAGCTATTTGTCCTCCTCGTTTTGGTTATGTAGGAGCGGGAGAGATGCCAGATACTTATCTCGTTTCGCAGCAAGCATGCAATCGCATACAATGCTTTTCTGCTTTAGTTCTGTATAGCTTCGGGAGATTAATTCAGATGCAGAAGTCAGTTTAGATTTTAGTAATTCATTGAATATGCAGGGCTGGGCAGAGGGAGCTAAGTGGGCAGGGAGAGGCTCTGCCCGAACTGATAGCACTCAGCCAGTAGCCAGAAGAAAAGTTTTTAAAATTGCTTATGCCACATTATAGTACAGGACATAATACTTATTATTTGGGCCAAAAGGGATTTTTAGAGCTATGAGGACAAACAGCACACACAGCTGTGGCAGGTGTGACCGTCCTAGGCAACGCTCTTCTCAATGCAAGTTTTGCTGCACGCAGCCGGGTATCCCGGAGGCACCCGTATGGTTTTCGGTTAGAAATTGTTGTTGCTGTCCCCCTCTTCCGTCGCAGTTTGAGTTACGACCCACATCGCAGGGGGGTTGTTGTGTGAACACCTGCTTGCAGAGCCGGTGTGGGCATCTTAACTGCAAACGGGCAGAGCTGCGCAGCGAGCGTGAAGTAACTGAAGAGGAGCGATGCTGAGTGTCGGTGCTGGCTGGGGTTCTGTAAGGTTAGAGCTTATTATTTTTGGGAGAGGAGAAGGGGCAAATCCTAAAGATGACCTTCGAAGTGCTTGAGTATATATGTAGGTATAGACTTAATATGATTTAACATTTACAGGTCTATATGCCTGGGATTTTCCATCTAAGCTAAGTGCAACAAATGCACCAGATCGGTCATCTGGTTTTGAGCCTAACTGGGACCTCTGCTATTAGAAGTGCTGGTAATAAGACAAGGATCCTTCCTCCCTAAGAGATGAAGAGTAAGTGCTCTGCAAGACCTGGCTTTCTTTAGCGCCAAGAACAACAGGACAGTAAGATCTGCTTAATGTAAATGGTAAAAGTCAGGCTCTTTCATCCCAAGAAAGAAAAGGCTGCAAAGCGGTGGGCATAGTATTGTGTCATTATGAGCTAAATAAACTGCTCACCCTTGCCACTTCATCAGTGATGAAGGAAAACAGCTTTTTTTCTTTTTTTTTTTTTTTTGCCAGATTGGGCAGAGACCAGATGATCTGGAAGTGTTCTGCATAAACAGCTTGGGCAAGAATGTAGGTTGGGAGAGGTTGGGAGAGGCTGGGACCTGGGTGAGCTGTAAAATTAGAGTAGTTTCTGTTGCATCATGCCTTGGTTATCCCTTAAAATTAGCATAAAGGCACATCCTGAAGAAGTAAGGGAAAGAGTTTTAATTTTGTTAATAGGCACAAGTGCTACTTTTGCCTTCTTTTATTCTACCTTTGATAAGATCAATATCTGGCCTTTGTTTGGGGATAACAGGAGTGGGTTTTGTAGAATGTATCCACACAATTACAAATGTCATCGGTTTTGCTCCAGTAAACAACAAAAAGTTACTGTACTGTTTTGGTTTTTGCGTGGGTTTTTTTTTTTTCCCTGGTAGAACTAAGGAAACAGCTTATTTTTAACATCTCCAAACTTGTAGTCCTGAAGACACTGGTTATTTAACGCCTTCAGTTATTGTACAGCAGTCAGTTATTTGTGCTTTCTTACGACTTACATGTAAAATAGCAAGTGGCTAGCTTTGTGCTTTACAGGATCATTAGAAATTAAAGCATGGGTATTAAATTGTGTGCATCCCTTTTAGTACAAAGTTTAGGATATTTCAAATAGGTCAAAAGTACTTGATCTTCTGGGTATTTGGGGAAACAATGAAACGTGTCTGCCGCTGTTCCAACCTGCAGCTGAACTGTCAGCTTGGTAGAGGCATCTAAGTACTTGTTTAAGGCACCAAAATGTTTTTTTAAAAAATCTCTTCCTGTTAAGCTTACTGGAATAAGAAAAAAATAATTTATTTTCATTTTTTATTATCTGAATTTCTAAACAGGCGATGAAATGTGGCTTTGTTCTGGAAAGGAATTGCTGGAAGTTGGGCAAGTTTCGCTGCTTTTTCTGTCAAAACTGTAGGAACTTTATCATACAAAGCTTGCAGTTTCCTGTATCTTTTGTTTCAGCTGTAATCTAGTTTTAGCTTTCTGAATATCATATTTCCAGGTGGGAATGTGCTCCTTTTAACGGTCGTGGAATGCTGAATGGGTAAAATAATCTCAGTCCAAAGTACAAGGTCAGACAAGCTGGGAATGAGTATTTTCCAACTTATTCCAAGGGCTCAGTTGAAAATATATTAAGCAGTACCTGCAGTCTGTGCTGTTATGGTGGTTGCTGGCATTGGTTGAATTACCTTATGGACTGTTGACAGTTATTATTGCAGGCTTTTTAATTCTTAATGTTGAAATACTACATTTACCTTTTTTTTAATATAAATTATAGACTTGCTAAATGAGGTAAGTTGAACGTTTTCTTAAAAGTGATTTTGATATTTTGTTCAGCTTTGTGTTTAGGTACAACATACATACTAAGCCAGTAAGGAAATTAAAAAATCTCTGTATCAGACTCCTAAACATTTTTAAATAATGTCAGATGTATACTGGTTTTGCCTGTTCCTTCCTCTGCAGTCAGTTGGAGGTTTTTTTGTAGTTGATCAGGACTCAGACATTTAGATGTTTTAAACTTAATATGAGTACATTACGCTTGTCTTTCAAAAATGCCAGCGTGTTTGCTACCAGCCTTTTTAAACACACCCCAGGGAAGAGGATTTTGAAAGCCAAGGAGAGAGGGCTCCTGTTTCACCAAGGCAATGCTACGTATTTTAGCAAATTATTAATGAGACTTCGCAATACGCTTTTGTGGGGGTTTTTTAACTTACCTGTTTACTTAGGAGTATAACAATAGATGCTCTGTTACAGAGAGGTGAACTACAGCTTAAAATTTTCGTCAGAGATACCTGGCAGTGCTGCTGTTCTGCAGGTGGCACTTCCATGGGATTGAACAACCGCAGTGGTTGATGTTGTAATTACTTTAGATTTAATATAGTTACTGAATATGTGTAGATCTTACTGAAAACTTAAATTCATCAAAATTCTTTCTAGCTTAACTGGTGAGGGCGGATGCAACAGCTTGAAGAAAAAAAGCAGTAAATAAGATGGCAAACATTTTTCTCTCTGTAATGTGCACTTGTATTGTATGTTCATGAATATTGCAAGTATTTCAGAAAAATTAATTTATGAAGGGTAATCTAAGGTTGGGTAAAACCTACTCCATGGAAGCTAAAGCTGGAGGAGAAATTACTTTGGCAACAATTCCTCCAAGTTGGATTCTGTCCGAGCACATATACCCAAGTGTCTTATGGACTGCTCCTTGAGAAATCCTGCGACTAAACATGCAACAATTAAGTTTATAATCAAAATCTGATGTTTTAATTTTATTCCTAGAAGCACTGGATTCAAATAACCTGCTAAAGTGATACTAGCTGTATGCTGGCTGTGACTTGATTTCAAGAGTGTCTTTAGCTTTTGGATCATATTAATAACCAAAGCACAGGTCATACAGTGATTTAGAGAAAGTTCCTTCTTCCAAGTGAGTGGGGTTCCTCTTGCTTCTTTTGTGTCTGGGTTTCACCATATTTGGTGGGGGTGGGAGGGAGAATGGGGGAAAAACAGTAATTGGTCCAAATAGCTACATCTCTGTTAAAGTCAAGGTCTTTTTGAAGTTATACAACTTCTGTTTTTCTTCCAAAGGAAGAAGGTAGATCTTTCACAAATAGTCATGTATGTTCCTTACTCCATTAAGACAGAGTCTTTTCCAGAAATTACTTTATTAAAATGGCTTTGGTTCTATAAAACATGTTACCAGAAACAGCATCGTTTTAAATGTGCACTTTCTTGCAGAGTGGATGTTTTATGAGAACTGCACTCAATATCCATAAAATAGCAATGGATTGGGAGAAATAAGTGGTAATTGGAAATAAGCATCAAAGGAGCTACCAAAAAAAAGGCGTCCTAGTTTGATTTTTACTATTAGGGATTTATCTTTTGGGGAGCAAACTTTGGATGAGCGATTTCCTTGGCAGGAACGAGAATTGTAGCCTGTCCCAAAATATCCTCAGGGGGTGAACAAAAAATTCATAAGGTGAAATGGAGAAACAAAACTTTGCCTTGCAAGGGAGCACCCTTTAACAGCATTTTTGTAAGATGAATCCATTAGAGAAGAGCTGTTCCTAGGAAAGAAATGAGAAAGCTTGCAAAAATAGGCTGATACTTTAGATTTGATGTCTTACTGAAGTATTTGCTGCAAAAAGTGCAGTTGGGAATGTTGCTGTCTCTATGGGAACATCTTTACAGCTATATTTAGGGAAAGTAAATTAAGCTTCTTCTACTCAGATGAGCAAGGTTTTGGTAAGGCTTTGGTTGGAGGTGTAGTAGTACTTTTGAGGGAAAAGAGAATAGAAGAATTCCTTCTACGTTTGGCTTTGGTGAATCACTTGCCTGATACTTTTCAAGTCAAAAAAAAGAGTGCCAAAACCTGTCACCTGTGTTCGAGTCAACCTGTTTGCAGCAGGAGGCAGAAAGAAACTCAGCTTAATTTTTGGAGCCAAACCTCAAGTTGTGAATTTGGTCATTGGTGGGGGGAAGCCCCAAACATCTATGTATTAAACTGAACAAACTTGATAAGGAAATGAGCCGATCACCGGTGCGGTGCCTGGCAATATTCTTTAGGTTTGGATCATACTTTGACTTGAAAAATGAATTGATTGGATAAAACATGTGTGGCAGGTGGATAGCTCGGGGTTTTACACACCGCGCGGTGCCCGAGGAGCACAGAAAAAGGCACTTTTACAGCCTGTACGTTCATACTATGTGTAGTAAGAAAACACGCTCTGCAAAAGTGCTTTTCTTTAGCTTGGTTTGCGCACTTTTTTGTTTAATCAGCATTGGTTCAAAGACTGTTTGGTTTGGGGTTTTTTTTTTAATTATTATACCAACTTTGAATTAAATTGATGTTTGGGGAAAACCGTTAACTTCTTTGGTTGTGTGATGGCTTCGGATCGCCTGTTGCTCACTCGTATCTGCTTTTCCCGTGTTTTAGCTACTTGGCATTCAGCGAGTTGTTCTTTTCTGCCTTTCCCACCATGTTACATGTAAGCACAATCCAAGGCAGAGCAGATCGGATACTGTACATATTTTTTGCTCTATAAACACATGCTTGTTTACATTTGCTTCATTGCCATTTTGACTCCAATCCTCTCCTATCAGCCGTGACTAACAAACTCTGAGATATTGCCATCTTGACCCTGTGTGCTGCTCATGTTTCCATTTGTTTGTTTCTCCTTTGCCTTCCCTCCCAAGTATTTAACAAATTATTATTAAATATCTTCCAGGATTGTAGAGGCCAACCTGGGAGCCATTCAAAAGAGTCGAGATACACAAACATATGTTCTGGTTACTAATTCTGTTTGTTACTTTACGGCTGAAGACAAACTTCAGTGCTGAGTCCTTGTTCTTCAGTGCTGCACGTAAAATGGAAATAAGACAAATCCCCTTTTTTGCAAATAGGTCTTTTTTGCTGTACAAAATTCACTTCTGATTGACTGTTGCAGCGTGATTGTAAGCTGCTACTAATATTTGGCAAAACCTTCTTAAAAGAAACCCTCTGACATATGTGCAATTGCTGCTCACTTACAGCAATAGCACCCTGCAGAAGCTCAGCATTGCAGATTTTGCATCTTTAAACTTCCAGGTCTCTGCCGATCCAGCTTTGCAAAACTGTGACGTTACACCAACATCGCAAATGCGTCGAATTCTTTCTATCAGCAGAAGAGGCCGATTTGGATTCAGAGGCCACATCTGCTGGTGAACTTTGTGCAGTCTGCCTCTTCTTTTTTTTTCCTTTTTTTCCCCCCTCTCTCTTTTACTAGAAGAAAGGTTTGTTTGTTGGCCGCCCGCTCGGGGCGGGACAGGAATGTCATGCATGCACAGACCGCGCAGTATTTCCTGTTCAACTGCCGCGCTCCAAACCTCGGCGCTGGGAAAATCTCCAGATCGAGCAGCTCAGTCCTTGCTCAAACAACGAAGAAATGCCGCAGCTTCTGAAATGCTCAGAGTTTTGGTTTTTCACAGAAAATATATATATTTTTTTTTTTTTTTAAAGTGACTCTTCATGGTGTGCTGCTGCTTTAAATGTATCACATTCTATGGGTATTGCTTCTACGCTATTTATAAATTGCTGTGGCTGAGACAAAGCATTAAACTTAGTGAAGCACAATAGGTACAGAGAGAGGGCTCCATAATGTCACCGCAAAAAGTTATGTTTATTTTGTACCATAAGACATCTCCATAATGTTCCCTGCGTAGTTCAGTTAGCTTTGTTTTCCATCCCGTTAAAAAAAGGTAGTAATCTTTTGGCACTGGAGCTGTTTTTGCATTATTTATTTGTATTTTATTTTGCCCTTAAACTGTTTTGAAGCATCGCTTTTGCATTGCACTTCAGAAGTGAAATATTTTGGTTTAGCAAAAGGAAAAAAAAACCCTTAAGTTTGATCACTTCTGCCAACGAACACTAAACTCCAGTGCTGCAACCTTGCTTTGTGTGTCGTGTGAAAGTGAGATGAGGGGGGTTATTTCTTTTAATTTTTTATCTTTTTTTTTTTTTTTCCAAGTGGTTCTGGTCCTTTGTATGTGTGGCAGCTTTGTTCCCGTTTCGTACTGCCAGCTGATGGAAGAGTGACTTTGTGGGGTGTGGCTGGTTATTTATTTTATTTCCTAATTTTATTTAATTTTTTTAAGCAGATGTATGTTTTGAGAATTTATGTCCATAGGCTCCTCTGGAACGTATGAACGTGCCTCTTCTCAAAAAAGAAAAGGTGAATTCTAGGAAAAGGTTGGACTGTGAACTGCGTGTATGTGCTTATACGTGTGCCTATATGCATATACGCATTAAAAAAATGTTGTATGTCCTTGTAACGCCTTTTTTTAGCGTGTTCAGCAGCTACTTAGTCCTACACGGAAAGAAAGCGAGCGTGCGCAGGTCAGCCTTGAAGACCAGGGCACCCCATTGCGGGCCCTTGGTCCTTGATGCTCTCGTGCAGGATGCCTACATGTTGACCAGGCAGATGGATGCCGGCGCAGGAGCGGTACCAAGCACAGCTCGGGCTCTTCTCTAGCTCGGAGGAGAATCCAGAGAGGGCTGGATGGGCACACTCAGCTCCTGTTTAAACACTGTCCAGCTGTTTACGTAGAAGGCAAAGGTACAGCAGCTGCCTGGCTCATCTTACTGGAGGAGTTACTGGACTGCCGCTGGAGGTGGACATGTCCCAACTTCTCTTTTGTATTCTCATCCATCTTCTGTCCCTGGCTGTTCCATTGGCAACTGATACAGGCACAAAAATGAAAGTGCTAAGTGTTAATTAGTTCCTTCCTGGATCACAAGGAGACCAACTTCTCAGTCCTTTGGAGATACACATCTACACGTGCTGCTTCATGAAATTGGAAGTGGTCTCAGTGTAGCCCTGTTAGCTTGTCAAGCACTGGAGCAGGGAAGGAGGCGGCCAAAATCTGTGCTGTTTAATTTGAACTTGAAGATATTTCACTCAGAACACAGTTCAGTGGTTTAATCAGGTTGTTAAAATAGTTTTTAACTTCTCAGCTTCATTATGAAATGTGGGTGCCCCTGAAGCGGTGTAGCTGCCTTCAGTCTTCGAGCTGAATGAATGCAAGGAGTTGGGCTCTGACAGATGCATTTCTTATAACATATCCTAGTAGCAACCCTCCTAACTTTTTGAATACTGCAACACTGCAAGACAGCACAGGTGTTTAAATCATGGCTTATATGAGAAGCTGACACACATGATATGAAGGTTATACCGTCATATATATGTATGTCCAACCAAACCTCAGTGTGCAGGCTGAAGTGTACCAACTGCTTTATGGGTTTGGAATTTGCCTTGGGATCCCTCGGGTTTTTGTGCTCTTTTGAGCCTTTTCATGGTTTCTTAACCCTCCTCGTCAGTTAAGAGGCTTCTGTGTACAGTTGCTGTTTTTAACATTTACTAGCTCTGTCTCATGATGCATCACAGCCTTGTACGCAGAGAGCAGTGCTGAGTTTGCAGTTGTGTATTTAAAAAGTGACTTCAGAATTTCACTACTCTTGATCCTTAGAAAATGAGCATCCAATAACCAACGGCAGGTATTTAACCCACCTAGATTTGAGGACTGTAATAAATAATTTATGTAGGGCAAAAGAAATTTTTCTCTTTAAGCTGCTGCAACAAAAATGTTTCCAAAGTTTTATTTGGTTAGGTAGAGGTCTTTTTCCTTTGTACAGCGTTAGCTGTCTTGAATTAACATTTGTCCCGATGATTTTTCTCCTTTTGTCCTAGGTACTACATGAAAATGTATTTTTATAGAACTTTGGCAGGTATGGAAAGCAAACTGTAGTGTTCTGATATCCACTAGGTAACTTCTCTTTGAATGAGATAAGCTGTTCTGGCGTAACCATTTGACCTTAGCGTACAGGTGCAACTTCTGAGCTTGTTTTCCAAAACATCATGGAGTGGGTTAATAAGAGTAATGTTCCATTTTTCTTAAAATTCCTAAAAGTTCATAAATCTTACTGGCTTTTTTTTTTAGATCCAAGGGCAGTGACCTACTTTAAATAGATAAAAGTGAGATAAAGAAGAGATTATCTCAAAAGAAAAATAAGCTACTTGGTTATTTTCCCCCCATGTCCCCACCTGTGTTAAGGGTTTAAGCTGTTATTTCTTGGCCCCTAGCCATGCGATCAGCTCCATCCAGAGCAGACTGCTAATGCAGTGTATGGGAAAGGGTTTGGCGGGGGTGTAGTTAAATGTTTTGGAAAGATTTTTCTTTCATTAAACTAGTCTGGGATCCCTCCCTTCAAAGAAATAATTTCAATGGAAAAACCAAGACCTTAAGTTTATTTAATTATGTTTGGGGGGGGAGAGAGGTTGCCAGCTTCAGCTGAAATGAAGGTAATTCTGGGGTATATCATGTCGAATATAAACAGAGCAATTTGGTTGGGTTTTGCAAGTTTGAAGGTTAAACCAGCTGTGGGTGGTTGTTTCAGGTATGTGACAGTGCTGTTATTGCTTTATTTTTTGCAAAGCTCACATGGAAGATTAAACCTTTCAATGATAAACTGCAAATGGCATTTAAAACCAAAGTGACCTGGGCATCACGTGCAGATTTGGCATCAAGTATTCTAAAATAATTCCTATCCTGGTCAATACATCACAAAAATAGGAGCTGTATAAGCAAAGTTGCCAGTTTTCTGCTACTTAACTGTTTCTAGCCTGAGTCATGTAGGATATGAAATTGTATTTTTCTAATAAGATCAAATGCAGCCTTTTAGGAAGATTGAGAAATTATGCATCTCTAATCATGTATAAATTTTGTTACTGCTTCCTTTTGAAGAAAGGCTTTGTTTAATACCACTTTATTCTGACTTGCATCTTTCCATTTTGTATTGTAAACAAACTTGTTAGCGGAGAGCTCACGATACGCAGATGTTCGTTTTATTGCATTTAGCAAGTTCGTCTGTAAGCACACGGAAAGTCTCTTCATTACCCAATTTATATTATTTGAGAGGACTGGCTATTTCATTCATTTAATTAGGAAAAATTCGGCACTAACTAGCTCGCTCATGCGTTGCAGAGGGATGGGCTGGGTTAGGAGCCCTCCAGTCGTCCCATAGTGGCTTCCTGGAGCACTAAGGGGTTTCTTGTGCGACGGCTGCGCATCACTCTCCTTTGGTAATTTCACACAACCACAGCAAAACTTGATGGGAGAAGCCCTGAACTAAACTTTTTTAGAATACAGTTCACGAGGGAAAAGCTATTTCTTTTCTCTGTAGCTTGTGCTGCTGTTGGGACTGTCTTGGTGGGAGAACAGCAGCGCAACGCTTCTGCCTCCGTAGGATGGTTTGAGTGAAAGTAGGTTTGAGAAGATGCTGTAGATTACTTCTATCAGTATGCTCTTGTATTAATTTCTATTATAACATTTCCCTGTAATGTCTGGAGTTTGGGGTTTTGTTTTTTTTTTTTTTTTTCTTCCTGTTCTCTTTGTCTAACACATGATTGCAGTAGTTTATTTTAAAATTTGCCTTTATCTTTCCTTGGACCTCTCCCCAGGCTTAGTAATGCTGTGGGTTCGTTAGGACTTGCCAGAAGACCTTGATAAGCACAGTTCTGTGGACCATCTTCGACTTCCAGAAACTTGCAGGCAATTCAAGAATTAACTTACCCACAAGCAGCGGGTAGCACGCAGGTTATGAGCAGTGAGGCTTGTCATTAGAAATAGTGCAGGAGAGCATCTGGAAATTATAGGTGAGACTTTGCGCTTTCAAATTGGGGGAAATCTGGACCGGACGGGCTTCCCTTCTGGCAGGGAGAGCTGTGCCCCTGTTTCTGACCCTGTCTGCAAATAATCTTTTAGAAATTCAGATAATTTGACAAAGTGCTTCGCTGAAGGCTCTTGCAGACCTCCATGAGATCCCTGGGGAAGAAGTTACACCAGGGATCTGTGCAGTCTGCTCTTCAGTGTAGTCTTAAGCTATATGGAAAAGGGAATAAGGAAATAAGGCGACAAAAATTGTAAGGGAAAGGGGTGTGTATTTGTTTGTGCATGTCTATGAATGTGTGTGCATATATGTGCATGTGTATATAGATTTAAAACTTAAATGTGAAGAGTTGTAGGAAGGCAACATGATTTTGAATCGCTGGCCTCTAAAATAGCAGATGAAATTAAGTGTAGATACACATGGAATTTTCTGCATGGGAAGAGATAAGAATTCTTGACTTGTATTTGCAGTGATGCCTGAAATATCTACTAATGAAGAGATCTTGGTGTTATAATAAGATCTTCTGAAAAATCACATTAGCCCAGGTGCTCTCTCCTTTCATCCTGGATATTGTATGTGGTTCTAGTCCCCCTGCTCCTGCTCAAGAATGTGGATTAGAGAAGGTACAAAGATACGAAACAAGGAGGGTCAGTTACAAAACAGCTAAACTGTTGACTGAGCTGTGGACCTTCTTGCCCCAGGATACTTCTGGTGCTGAAAGTTGGGGTAGGTTCAAAACGTGATGGGACAAAGTCACGGAAGAGGAATTAGTTGAGGACTGTTACGTTCACAGTTGATGTCTTTAGGTAAGGAAGTCTTTAAACTTCAGTTACAATGCACCTGGGATGGTGTTAACGGAAAGCATCGCTTCAGTCTTGTATTGTTCCTTTCTTCAACTTTTCTGCAGATATCTGCTGGTTACAGTCTTCTCTGCATTCATGGATAACACTGTTTTCATATTGTGAACTTATTTTGCCTGCGCTTTTTTGGTGTTTAAGTGTTTGGTATGCAGTGTTTAAGATTATAAAAGGTCACTTAAAGTTGTTTTCAGCATTGAGTGGTGACGGGACAATGAGTATAGTACTTCTGCAGATGCTGTAGGAAATAGGTTCCAGAAATCAAGGTTGTAACTCCCAAAAGATGGAGGGGAAAAAAAAGTCCTCTGAATTCCATATGCTGGATGCTGCTCAGATGTGGAGTTTAGATGGAGAAGGGACATCCTGCTGTCCCCAGGATGAAGAGCCACTCCAGTATCATTACTGCCTGGTCTTACCTATAGACTTTTAAGGAACGCCAGGTTTTGTCCTCTGCAGTTTTTTTCTCTTCAAAATTCGCTGGCATCCAGAATACCTAAATTTATGGTAGTGATTCAATATTAATGCTTCTTTACGTCTTCAGAATTACAGTTGTTACCTGTGTGTACTGCCAGTGCTTCAAGGAAAGCAAATCTAGCAAACAGCACACCTATTGCATCTGGTCCAGTGTAAATAAGGAAGGAGAAACTATTTTCTGTGATGCACAACGCTGTCATAGTTGCTCAAAATGAGATACGGTGCAAATCTTTTCTACGTATGCAGTACCTGTGTGTGTGAATACTGCATGGCACGTAAAGCCACTTGAGAACTTCTGTTCCTTACTACGTCTGAAATTACAATTTATTAAGTCACAGTAGAGCCTCTATAACATATTATTTAAAAAAAAAAAAAAAATCTTTAAAATAATACCTAAATTAGTGGAAAGACCTGTTTGGAACACCACTGTATTATGAATGGCAAAATTGCCAAGATTAAAAATAGCATGTAGGAATATTTTTTCCTAGAACAAATATTTCACTAAGCAAACGTGAGTGGCCATTTGAGATGTATAATTTGATCAAGGAAAACACGAATTCTTAAGTGATTTGGACAAATCAGTAGCTTTTGTCTGAGATTTCTGAATGTTTATTTAGACTATTTACTCTGCTTACTGCCTCTTTCAGTCCTCTCTGTAGAAAAGATAGAAGTGTTAGTTCCTAAGTGGTTATGCTGTTCCTGTTGGTCTGCTGTGCAGCTGAGGCTGTTATTTATGAATTTAAAAACACTGCTGTAATTCATACCTGATTGAAAGACTTGCTCCAAACAGCAGCTTGGAGCAGCAAGATACAAACGGACCGGAGGAATCGCTAGAGATGAGGAGTTCAAGCATCTTTTGGTCATACACATCTTTATAAAGCTGTAGCCATTGGAGCCCACACAGCATCCCTGCTTTCACTCCTCTCCGTTAAATGCTGTGGTTGTTACTGGGCAGAATTTCTCTTGAAAATTTGGGACTTCATCCCGTAATCTGTTAATGTGGCTCTTTGCGTGTCCGGACCATCCATGGTCTGATCTTTAGCGTTATGAGGTTTGGGGATGAACGTTATGTGGTTTAGGTAAATTTTTGCCTTGCATGCTGTTTGTATTCAATAACCTCCCAAAGACTAAGCTCAGAAGTACTCTGCAACATTTCTTATGCAAACATTTGGTAATTAGTTTTTCTTGCTTAACACTCTCACTTTTTATTAACTTTATAGAAATGGATCCTGCATTGAAGACATACCTCAATCCCAGCCTAGAATATAAACTGGACTTTATTATAAAATGTAGTCCTGGCTTTGGGAGGACTATTTTATGCATAAAAATTGTTTGCAGAATGAAGTTTAATGTTACGTTCTTGTACTTTACGAAGTCCAGGAAAAAACAAAAGCTTATGACAAATGCCATGTAAGAGCATTTCTATTTTAAGCATTCAAATTTGATTATTTGCTCTCATATTTTTAAGTAGAGGCTGAAAACAAAATACAAATTATTAGGAAGATTTCTGTGACGCTAGCTGTAGGGAGCAGGACACACAGCATTGTGCTTCCCATTCGAATTTCGGCATGTTTCAGTGTTTAGGGTCAGAAAGGAGTTCTCCTTTGCGTGGATGATACTGCAACAAACTTGCTTGTGCCTGCAATACAAATTTTCTTGAGTGCTGTTTTGAAAAAGTCCCTTATAGCTGCATAGGCATCCTTTGGGGATTTCTAAACGCGTGTTTCTGCAAATTTGTTGCAAACAGAATGTGACATTTGAGAATGAGCCTTTTACTGTAACATATACCGCCAATGGCTAGAGTTTTGCATATGTTTTCTGTTTAACCGGAGTATTGAAAAGCAGTGATTAGACTGGTTTCAGTTTACAAGTGTCTTTAAAGTAATGAAACACTTCCTCAAACACACAGACGCACACAAATCTGTGCATGATTCTGACTTTGTTCTGTTACCTGAGCACTTTTTAAATGGTGAAAGTTTATAAAACCCATTTAGTTTTTCATACGCTTTCTTCTTAGTAGCAATTAATAACTGAACCTGAGCATTGCTCACTCCCTTAAGGCGGAAAAAATATTTCAGCAAATATGGAAATGCATACTATACAGAGAACAGAATATTACTGTTGGACCTGTTAGACACCTTGCAAGTGCTTTGAGAGGAGAAAATATTTGATGTCTAGCTTATGCTGACTCTTCAAAGTCAGAAGATGTTTTTTCTACTTTCAGAGAGTACTTGAAAGTTCGCTCAAAATCTGCACCATGAGGCTTTCTTGTCAAAGCACACGTGTGTACCCGCACACTTTCTGACTTCAGAGCATGGTGGTATCCCTTAATTCTTCCACAGGAGATTTGTTCCATTTCATACAAAACTCTTCTTCCACTGAAAATTTCTTTTTGTGTTAGTAACTGTATTATTTGTATTTGTGTCGCCAGTTGCCTTGATTGCACTCGATATATTTGTAATATGAGGAGGAAGGTAGATGTACGTGGCAGTTCCCTAATAATACGAGGGAGGAGGAAAGCTGGGGAATTATGTATTGATGTGTGTAATGGGACTTAATAAGAATTTCACTTAGCCTCTAACTTTGGGTTGGGGGACTGTTTTGTTCCTTCTAACGTAGAATGTAAATACACTATGTAGTGCGTGGATGGCTGTTATTCTGCTTGGTGCCGCAACTTTCATAGCATCCTTTTTTCTCAGTGTAGTCCAGCTTTTAAAGTTTACCGCTTTAAGATGCGCTGCTGCATAGCTGTGAAAAAAGAATAAAAGCCAACTTGTTCCGGCTTGTTTGCATGTATTTTAAATGAAATCATTCGTTGACTCTGAAAAGGAAGCCGTTAATCTCTGTAGTTTTAAGATATTCCTCTGCTTAATGGAGAGGGTGAGTTGGTCCTGGCTAAGGTAGGGCAGTGCAGCAGAGGGGAGCGCCTGTCCCTGGCACGGGGTGCGTGGTGTTTGCTTTTGCACAGTATTCACGGTAATCGTTGTGGTAAAGCAGTTATGTACAAGAAGCACGTGACATGGTTTGTCTCTCATTGTGGTACCACGTGATGTTAACAAGTTGAGTATCGATAGCACTCCGTACCATGTGTTGCAGTGGTATAGATAAACATCAAAGAAAAAGGGCTGCGTGAAAGGCACAAGATGAAAAGGTTGCACCTGCCTGTCCCTGCCTGGGAACAGGGATAAATCCGTCAGGTATTGCACTCCGACATAAGAATCCAATACTTGTAGCTAACAACAGATCATTAAAATATTTGGCGATCAAATCGGCATATTACTTAAAATATTCTAAAACTTTTTTCCAACTCTAAAGATCCCTTCCAACCCAAAGCATTCTATGATTCTATGATTTTATCTTTTTTTGTGTGTTCAAGATGTAATTTTTGGGAGTTTGAATCTTAGGGAAATCACTAGAAGTCTTAATGGGCATTTCTTTTCTCCAAACTTGCTTTTATCTACAGTTTTTAGTCTTTAGAAGTGCTGCGCTTGCTTTCATTGAGCTGTAGGTAATTTTTTACCAGTTTGGCTTTTTTTTTTATCCTGTTAGACCAATAAGTGAGTTGAAAAGAAAGGCCAGGACTCCTGTTTATTTAGTAACACCCTCTCCAGACCTGTTCCTGCAGCCAGTTTTGCAGCTCACAGTGCTGCCTCTGTGTTGTGTCTTTTGTCCTCCAGCAACACTGTCAAACAGTAGCAGAGGAAACTCAGAAACGTCTCAGATTTTTTTTTTTCCTGACCCTTGCAGGAGTTTAAATGTTCACGATCATGTATTTGGCTAGAAAATATGCCCAGGCATCAGTAGGCGTTTATTGTGTCTCTTCTGTTTTAGATCCGTCCTGTTTGCTTCCTCAGTCCAAATATTTTAGCAGCAAGTTATTTCATGTAATTTACAGTATCTACTTCGGATATTTCTAGGAAAACTCTCAATGTAGTGTCTTAGTACAGCAATGCCTGTGATTGTGCAGAGGTCCAGGTTGGTTAGTAGTAGGCTAATGTCACCGTGTGAGTTCAACAAGGAAAAAATGTGTTGAAACAGAAGGAAGGGGGTCTCAATATGATGGAAAATCTCTGTGAGGTTGTCTTAAGACTTGAGAAGGACTTCTGAAGTAATAACCATGCATCTTAAATTCAGTCATTGTGATCTGGAAAACTAGGTCTGTGCTACATGAATTTATTTTTCTCCCCTTTTTTTTTTTCCCTAGTGTCCCAATGTAATATCAGCTTGAAGAAGCAGAGGAGTCGAAGTATCTTTAGCACCTTATTCTGCTGCTTTCGTGACTACAATGTCGAACCACCATCTACCAATAGCACCAGTGCTCTTCCTCCTTTGGTGGAGGAGAATGGAGGACTTCAGAAGGTCAGTTTTTTATGTTATTTTGCTGTCATATGGGTCTTTTGTAACCAAGGTTTAACTTTGCGCTTCTGAAGGTTTGTCTTAATAGGTTTCCCTCATGGGGGACGTGTCATGAGTTACAGAAAAAATTATTGGTTTGATGGTGAATTGCTAATACTATCTGTTCAGCTGCAATTTAACTTTTCCATGAAGGGTATCGGCACTATATATTTTATAAGCAAACAGCATTTAAAACCTGAATAAGTCACTAAAAAAATGTGGACTTCTCATAAAACTTCAGATGCTGAGTTGTTTCTAGCTTTGGTTCTCTTTCCCAGCTACAGGAAGGTTAAAATATGTCCACTGGAGCGTGGCGGAACCTTTTTGAATGTCAGTTGAAAGGGTTTTCAGTGACATAAAAACAGTTCAAAAAGGGGGAGAACGATAATTGTTTGGACCTTTTTTCTAACCAGTTCACCTATGTTTAATGCACGCTGAGTCCAGAGGTATTGGCTTCTGGCCATTTTTCCAGGTTATTAAGTTTTGTTTACCTAATAAGTCAAATTAATTTAAACTTCTAGCACTTCAAAGCATTGTATGTAAGAGCAGCATGTTACTTTCATTGAGTTTTAGTAATTATATTGCTTTGCCATAATCATAAAATAACACAAATGATTTTATATGCTCTTTTTAAATCTGATAACACTGAGAGCGTTTGTGTTACAAACTGAAGAATTTCAGTTCAATATAGCAAACACAGGAATACCGTCTTTTCCGTACCATGTTGCTTTTCAGCACTCTCAAAACTCCGCTAGTGCTACAGTCTTAACTGAAACACCATTCCCCTCGTACTTTTCCAGGACTTTAAGAGATTGCAGATGTAGGTCTATCCATGATGGGGAATAATAGCAGAAATGGAGATGTCTCTATCTTTTCACCCTTCTGCTCTTCACGCTAATTTTTCATATTTGATGCAGCTGATTTCTTAGCTACCTTTTCCTGTCCATTTTATTTTGTTTTGAATTTTGCTGGTTATGTTTGAATTCTAAAAAGCTCAGGAGAAAGAGCAGAGGAACCGTTTGGTGGGAGAGAGGAAAGGAAAGCAAGTTAAAGTCATGGAGGCTAAGAATACGTGTGGAGGTAAAGTCTGAACTGAACAGTTTATGCTCACGCAGAGGTAAAGTGCACTGAAAATTCCTCTGCCAAAAGGAGGAATTGTATGTGTATTTTTAGACTTCTTTTGCTAGCCAAGGTACATTTTGACTGAAATGAGGGAAATGTAGCCTGGATGTGCTGAAGGGAAAGCTGAATAGTGTGTAGCATGTACGCACATGCTTGCCTGAAAAGCAAAAGGAATGGGAAAATAGTAAAATTTCCCTTTCCACAATGCTAGGGGATGGAAAGGAGGCAGAGATGAGGCTACCACCAAAGTTACAAATGAGAGAAAATGAGAGTTTATTNTCTATAGAAAATGTGAGTTAAGGCGGCCTGGAGTCCGTAGTTTTCAGATTACATTTTGTAAAATTATTATTAATTACTTTCTAAAGATATTTTATTCCTTGAGCTAGTGATTGCATGTATGTTCACACAAGTTTCCATCCTCACTCTGTGCTACCTTAGCGGACAGTTTTGAAGTTGTGCGGTACTTGTACACGAGCCCAAGACACAAATCACAGAATTCATAACATCACCTGACTACAGCTTAATTGAGCAAAAGAGTTCAAGGAGTATGTTAAAAAGAATTATTGAAGAGTGCATTTTCTTCAAACAGAATGAAATGCACTCAGATGCGTACAGATCTTTGTAGAAGAAATCAAGTATGGCTAAGCTTTTGGGTAGCTCTTAAGTGAGTGCAAATAAGTCTGTAACATCTCTATTTTAAATGCAGCACTGAAGACTAATAAGCTTTGTATGTGTTTTTATATGCTGTTCTTGTTTTCAGTGCTAACATGGTTAGTGTAAGTAGGAAATTCTTTTAAAGAAAGAAAAACAGCATTGAAGACTTGGATATATTTGAATATCGTTATGCTGTCAGGCTAGTGCTTTTTACCAAGAGAGCTGTGTTTTAGAACTGTGCAGGCTGGTTGGATTTCACCGAGTTACACTGAGCATCTTGTCTAGATTCAGAAGTGATAAGTAAGTTGGGGGAAAGTACATGCAACAGTGGGCCTCAGTTTCTAAATTGGTGAAATTAAATGTCCAGGAATGACAAAATTACCTGGTTTAGGAAAGAAAAGAAAGCCTGACAACACACTGGTTAAACTCCTCTGCTGTTTGATTAAAGCT
Source organism: Balaeniceps rex (assembly GCA_013401315.1). Lineage (NCBI taxonomy): Eukaryota > Metazoa > Chordata > Aves > Pelecaniformes > Balaenicipitidae > Balaeniceps > Balaeniceps rex. The sequence goes on from VYZW01047050.1 coordinate 28,430, forward strand.
CTTGTTGCATTAATCTGCCTGCCAGGTTAAGAATAGTTTAAGTTCTGTTGAGCTGCCATTCAAATGGTCACTTACTTACATCTGCTCTCTCTTTTGTATGTTGTATTATTTATCACATCACGGGTGACCTCTGACCATGGCCCAGTCAGTTCATGTGTTGTGACCCTTTCCTTCAAAGATGGAAAAAGAAAATTGCACAATGATGTTAAATAGTTACTATTAGAAGCTAATATAAAATGGTTTGGACGTACTTTCCTTCTGCCTTTACTGTTCACTAGAGTTTTTACGTGAAAACTGGTGATAAAGACTTCAGAGGAGGGAAAGGAACAGAGAAAGCTTCTTCTGGTTTCACAGGAATTCAGTGTTTGTTGCTTCTGGCATATTCTTGAAGTTGATGTGACAAGCTAACTTCCTTCTAATTAGGAGTCTCGAGTCTTTCAGTGCTAACCTGTTATAAAGGAGAGAAAGCAGGGAAGTATATTTTATAAAGTAATTGAAAACACAGTTCTAAAATTTTGTTCAGAGTAATTGCGTTGTGCAATTTAATTTTTTTTATTATTTTGCTGTATTATAAAAAATGAAATCGGTGCTTCATTTAGTATTTTACTAAATGACGTGACTTGATTATGCTTGGCAAGTCAAGTGTCATGTCACTTCTTCACAGGATTGGAAGAAACACCAAACTGAACATGGTTTTGAATAAACAGGGGTTTTCAGCACTGACTTCTATTCCATTAGGGGAAAAAGCCCAAAAGCTTGTTTAAAGTATTGAGTTCACTTTTGAACCTTCTACTCACAGAGTAGCTGCTTGTCCAAGTGTGACTCTAATATTGGTAATGAATGATCCATTCTGTCTCTAAAGTTTCAATACAACATTTTTCAATAATAACTTGTATTTACTGAAACTATTGTATATTTGTTTTTCTTAAAATGTGACGGCTTTTTAGTGCAGCACAAAGATGCATTCTGAGACATAATATCTATTACAGTGGGTACATCAGCCTGTCTACAGCTTGGATGCCGAGCCAGATGTGTCATTGGGAGCACACAATGTTCAGCCTCACGAAATCCTTGCTAATTTTTTCCTGCCTCCTCAGCAGCAGGCAGCTCACCAAGACCTTCCAGCCAGTTTTTTCAGGGTCTAGAGTGTTGGGTTTTGTTTTCCTCTGAATAAATTCAAATCTCAATTTCTGTTCTTCAGTTAGCAACTTGACTCAATTTGTGTATTTTCTGGGCATGCTTCTCGGTGTAAGGTTGGGGTTTTTTTCCTGGGTAAATTTTTTACCTGAGTTTGAAGTGTTTGCAGATACAGATTTCATCTGCAGGCTTCAAGGAGGGATCTAGATAGAGAAAGGTAAGAAAAGCTAGATGCAGTCTGGCTCTCTCTTCCCTTTGCTTTCAGTCGCGGTGGGTGAGGGAGCTCTGACAAGTCAGTTGGCACTTTGCCATTTCACTTGCAACCCACTTCCACTAGAGTCATCTCTGCTTTTGTTTCGCAGTTAGATCCAAATCGGGCAGATGGCTCGTGTTCAACAAGATGAAACATGAATGAGGAAAGGGTTTTTTAATACTTGTTGGATTAGAGGAGAAAGTCTTGATCCACACTCAACAGGGTAGAAGACAGAATTAGAAGAAGGTTTATTCTGGGGGAAGCAGCTGCCCCGGCTGCTTTCCCTGTAACAGGGATGAAGCCAGAAAGGTCAAGTCCTTGAATTGCCACCTCACCCCTCCTAACCCCTAGTCTCCT
>VYZW01047052.1:0-12615 GCA_013401315.1 Balaeniceps rex
AAGCAGTGGCATGCAACACTCACTGAGCTAAATAAACACAGGCTCAATTTTCTCTCCCCACCCCCCTTTTTTCTTCTAGACAAGGGAGGGGCAGTGTGTTTTGGAAAGACGCAATAGCAGAATGGTGGTTAAAAATGCAACATTATATTAACAAGCATAAGATAAATAAATGTTCTTGTATAAAGTTTTTTGCATACAGATGGACAACATGCTGTAGTAAATTGGTTAACAAAATTTCTGATAAAATGGCTCACAAAATATAGCTCCCAAATATAGTTTATGGCTGACTGGGAACATAACAATTTGGCTTCTCATATGTTCAGGGAGTGGGACGAAAGAGCAACAGCTATAAATGCTGAGACTTAAGGAAGGGCTGAAAAAGTGAACAGATAATTTTGAGTATCTCTGCATGAGAAGTTAAAAAGGTTTTTTGGGTTTGGTTTGGTTTGGTTTTGGTTTTGGTTTTCAAATACCATTCTTCTACTTGCCTTTGGTAATTTACTTTGATACACTAGAAAGGTGCCATTTGGCACTTCAGCACAGGGCAGTTAACCTGTGTGGTAGGTGGCCTCCATGCGGACATGGGGCTGAAGCTGAGTAGGGAAGCAGACGCTCCTGTGATACCACAACCTGTTCCTTGGAACACAGCACATGGGGAGCAAAAAGATACAGGCCTTCTTGCCTAAAGTCCCTGGCCCTTTTACTATCAGCAGTAAGTCAAAAGGAAGCAATTACTCTCTCTTGATCTCTCCAGGGCTTGTTCCAACTGTTGTCCTTAGTACTTCAGCCTCTGCTGCCTTACCTTTCTACCTCTGCTTGGCAAGGGACCAAACCTTCACTGCTCCCTGTCCTCCACATGGACCTGTTGTGCAGTCTACTTTTGGAAACATGCCTGTATTTAACAACTGCTTTAGCTATCTGCTGCCACAGAGGAGTTTATCCATGCGTATGAAGTATTTTTTAAAAAGCATGTGTATTTCTGTCACGTTCTGACTAAATATGACCAACCTGGAGTAGTATTATTAAAGCTTGTCCCTTGTACTGGCAGAAATGGAAGAAAAACATCTTGTGCATGTATTGGTAAGTTCTTACAAACAATCCTGCAAGGCTAATTTGGGAGCTGCTTTTGAGTTTTTCACATAAAAGCAGCAATTCATTTTAACAAGGTTCATACAGACACAAATAGCCACATAAAAATAATCAGCAGAGAGCATGAAATAGCATGAAATTAAAGAAAACACTAACAGTAGCTGACAAGCCTAGAAGAATTTTTAAAATATAAAATCACAATTCAACAAAAATTATTTCTGTATACATTTTATTTAGCCTATTTACAGTATATTCTGCTGTATCCTTCTGTTTCTTCTTCCATTTACCTTTGTCATAGATGATCTGCATAAAAGATGGTTATTTATGAGCAAACTAATTATCTCCCAGTGTTTATTTTGATCCTGCTAATGTACTACAGAAACCACAGCACAACATCACAAGACATACTTATAAATATAACAACTTAAAATCATATACATTAGCCCACAATGAGACACTTAACTAAAAGCAGTTTGGGGTGAGTGCTAGCAGCCCTAAGTCTCGATCACATCTTAGGGTTTAAGGCTGAAACACTTTCAACACCTCTAAAAACCATGCCATTCTTTTCAGTTCCTGTATACACATGTAGGTGCCTAACTTTATACATGTGAACCGAAAGAGATTCCAGGTGTACGTGTGTGTAATAAACAGACATCAGATCTTAAAAAAAAAAAAGAATTGTTTTCATTGTACGATCCTATTAGCCAAATATTCATAAAAAATAATGTTAGAAACATTTTAGAGACAACAGAAGAGGTAGGTATCATTTTCTCTAAGAAAAGGGAACAACAGAGCCCCCCAAAAACTTTCAGGGAATTAGCGACAAAGACAGAATTGCAACCTAAATTTTAATTTTGTAACTGGAGGTAAGCTGCTCTTCAGCCATTAGCCTCTTTCTTTTTTGAAAAGTAGAGGGCATTTTTCCTATCACTTTTATCTGTACTGCAAAAGCATGAATGATTTCACAATTTGCCACCCCTAATATGCATTATATAGTGAAGCTGGAAGAATCCCTTTCCCTCCAAAAAATACTTTGTGCTTAATCTAAAAGGATTTTAAAAAAAAAAGCCTACCATCTTTGCAGGTCTTCCCATTCTCAAGAAGTTTCACACCAGTGGGACATGCACACTGATAAGAGGGCTTGGTAGGAGACATCAAACACAAGTGGGAGCAGCCACCATTATTAATTCCACATGGGTTTGTAGCTGTTAAACATAAATCACACAGATTAATGCTTCTGATAACGAATGACCTCATCTCATGTGTTAAGACACATACGGCATCCGAGTGGTAGAATCAGTGGCAGCAACACAGATTAAAGAAGGAAATGATAAACACAGAACAAGGAAAAATTAATTCCAAGTGTTGAGTAGTGGGGTATTTATGGTACCAAAATGCACGGATGTTGAATGTTTCCTTTCTTGGGGAAGTAGCACTTAGCTCTAAACAAGAGCCTTGTTTCAGCTCTGCCCTTCTCATTTTCACAAACTCAACATGTCAGTGCTGAATATATAGTAGGTTGTATATATAAAAACAAAATGCAAACACAGTAAATTAACGCAATGGTTAAGACAGTGGTTATTACACAGAGCTAGTCTTGCTTAATATCATCTGCCAAATTAACACTACTTTCCATTCAGGGACTACTACTTGGAAAAAATAAAAATACCATGTTGCCTAAAGTTATGGCACATGAAACAGAAAAAGCAATACAACAACAGGATAAATGTGGCAGGCAGAAAAAAGGCAAGAGATGTTTTTTTGCACTTAAGAAAAAAAAAACAATGTAGAGAATATTTGGTTTCTCTTTGGGTCTTTTCCCAATCTCTGCATTGGAAAAATTGCACCATGACGCGAGTGAAGCCACCCACCGCCATAGAGAAAGACTTAATTAAGATTTTTGCAAATCAGTTCCAACTTGCAGTTAAAAAAAGAAAGCAAGACAGCTTACCATTTGGCTGCCTCTTTTGGCTGAAAGCATGGATATCCATGGGAGAGAAGATGTTGGAATGTATTTCACGCAGGTCCTCCCCAGAGTACTTGCTGCAGGCCAAGATCGAATGCGTGTTCCAGTCAGTCCAGTACAACGTGTCCCCAAACAGCGTCAAAGCAAAAGGATGTGGAAGGGAGCCTTTAACCACTGCTTGCCTAATAGAGTACAGGGAAGAAAATGAATGCTCAAACAGAATTCATGCTACAGTTTTGCTTGAACATAGGCTTTGTGAAAAGAAGTTTTACAGTGCAAGAACTGTTCATCAAAACTTTCTGTTTATTTATGGGGAACAAATATAGTGCACCCAGTTTGGGGAATGATAGGGGGAACAACACAGGAGTCCTATTTCCAGGCTGCCTACTAATGCCAAGATGGCCAAGAGATGCCAACTGAAATCCTTACTTACGTCTGTGGTTATTTCTTAGCACCCTTTTAATACTCAATACCTGTAGGGCTCTACGTCACCATGCGCAAGTGGGGAGAATACCAGCTGATTTTACGCAAGTCTGACTGCTACCTGCTGATTTACAATCTCCATCATTTTCAGCCTCAGCAGATTTCAGACTGATCAATTAGCAGTCCACCCATCTCTTCCAGTTTCACTCTTTTGAACCATCAGAAAAATACTCTAATGGCAAATAGTTTCACTATAAAGAAAACCTTAAAGTTACTTTTCATGATTCATTATTATGATAATTATTAAGCTATTGTTTTTATTATAAGCAGTGCCATTAAACAGAGTTCTACTGATCTTCTGCCATGGTAATGGTATCATTTCTGAGCAAACTGGGTCACTGCCTGTTTCCAGGTTCATAAACAAAATTAAAGAGTATACCCATATATTTTATGTATATATACAAACACATGCTCATTAGCCATCACAAAAATGCAGCACAAACATTACTGAAGACAGTTTTTTCCAGGTTCTTGTGATGTAGAAACTAATTATATGTACCCAGGTTCCTCAGAACTGGAATTAAGTAGCTCAATTCTTACAGATATTTTATTCAGAATCATAGAAAACCTTAGGATGGAGAGGACCCTGGAGGTCATCTGGACCAACACCCTGCTCAAAGCAGGGCCACACAAGTACCATTTACACAAGCACTTCTTCCCACCTTCCTTCTTCTTAACTGTGTGTGTGCACATGCGTTCCCATGTATGCAAGCTCCCACTGAACACTGGAGATTGCCATCCCTCTCCCAGACTGAAAGCATAAGGGACTGACACACAGGTCTACTACTCCTTCAGGTATTGGGTACACTACGAACACCAGCCTCCCAATTTTCTTCTTGCAGGGAAGAGTGTCATTATCTGTATATTTACTGAGAAAACACCCCCAACACTGTATGCATCGCTTTTGCAAAGAAGTCGGTAACTTAGGTGGTTTAGTAGAGGACAAAAATACTCTTTATTTTCCAAATATTTTCCGTTAAAATATAACAGAAGAGTATATTAAAGCAAGAAACTTGAAGGTATCTTCTGCGAACGATTCTGAGTACAAAGAGACTGCAGTCATTACCGCTCTTTCACCTTAGCTTCTGGAAAAAGATGCATTATCTTTAAAGCTTCTATTTTTTTCTGCTCCCGAGAAAAACACATACATTCCCTTACTTGTCACTCCAGTGTTCCAGTTCTACACTAAACAAAATTTTCTATTTCTTGGTATTTTGCACTCAAAAGTAGGACATACTATCTTTTCTTTCTTATCTCTGTCTGGAGTCAGATATATATTTGCTTCTAATTAAATGCACCAGCTAAGCATCTTACAAAAGACAATTGTAATATAATTTACAGCTGAAACCTACCAGCCAAATCGTGAAGCCAGAATGACACAACAAACTCCCATACCAAGAATAAAGGCATTCTAATTCCATAAACATTTTTACCAACCCCACCCCCAAACCCTAAATGCCTTCAGATTTGAATAATTTTAGTTTATAGCAGGCTTGGAGACTATCTAAGTCTTTATGACAAATTTATGACATTTCTCATATGGGTCAGAAGCAATAAAAGTCCAAAGCTCTCACTGCGACTAAACCTGCACCAAAGACATCACTCCCATGCACAAGGGGAGCTGCATTTTTCTGAAGCATTCTGACTATCTTGCAATTCACTTTTTAAAAAAAAAAAAAAAACAAACCCAGAGGATTTTTAAATACCATTAGTACCCACCATTCCTGGTGGGAATAAATCTTTGAGTACAACAGACACTGTTACACGTGCCCAAATTTCGACAACCATCTATTCATATGACAATGCATAAGGTGAACTGTGACCCTTATTTAAACCAGGCCTTATCTGGAGAGATTCAGGAGCACTTCATTTGACTGCACCACTGCACCACCAGCCACAGCCTTGAAGCGATTACTCTTAAACTTGTATAATTTTTCTCAGCAGATATAAGGTACTGTCACATGAAAATGGCTTTGGGCCCAAATACAACAGCATGTATTTCTTGCATCTCATTAAGACAAGTATTACCAGTAACATGTATTCCATATCCCTTGTTTCCAGCAAGCCATTACAAGATGATAGCTCACTTCCAATCAGCAAAACCAGCAGGGCTTTTTTCCCCCTCCGAACATAGTCCACAGGCTGCACTGTCAGCCTTGCTGAACGGCAGCCACACGATGTGTGTCAGCACAGAAGCAGTGGCTGAGCTGCGCTAAACGAGCCTCCGCAGCCTAATGAGGAGGAGGGGGAAAGGGCTGGAGAGCAAAGGTGCTAAAAAAAAAAGAAAAGCAAGGCGAGAGGGAGCAAGAAATGTCCTTCTGATGGCTGCCGTGAAGCAGTTATGCTTTAGTGTGATCTGCGTTAGGAACTGCAGAGCTCTGGTGAGAAGAGGGGTCCCCAACTTCTGCCTTGATTTGATTATTAAATATACCCGGGTGAATGAAGGGGACCAGAACGTCACCCATAGTACTCAACTGCTGCGCACGGTTGACAGGAGCAGGCGCTTCCCACCTACAGTGTGTTTTACAAGCACCCACGCGGGGTGGGGGAGCAGCCAGGTCTCCACATTTCTGGCCTCGCTAACAAAGCCACTGACCTGGGTACCAGGTACAGTGCTACAGGTGTAATTGGACTGACACGACCTGACAGCTCTTTGGTGGCAACTACCTTCAGCCTCTATGTTATCAGCCCAGGCTTGATGGGAACAAGCTATATGACAGCAAAAAGCACTACATCCTATTATCCTTCACTAAGCTCTTCAGTTCCTCCAAACTGCTGTACTCGTATCATTAGTCTCGTTAAAAAGAGACACCAGAGATGATGAGAAAGTGAGAGATGAGGATAAGGAGTAATGTTATTCGTTCAGGAGACATCTCTAGGGCTTCAGCAACATGTAAATTGGCTACATATTAGATGGCACTAAGTACACGCTAACTTTAATAATCTTCCCTGCGCCAGGCATATAGTCACACAAATTTGCCTTAAAAAATCTTGATGGCGATTGACATTTAAAGCATCGCTGTTCAGTTGGCTGGGAAGGAAATGTAGAAGGGGACAGCAGAGAAGGAAGGTGGGAAGAGAAAAGAGAGAGAAAACAAGCAGTTTCCACAGAAATAAAATTCCATCTTTGCTGCGTATTGTGATTTCCTAAATAAAACTATTTATAGTATCATCATGGTAATCAGAGGCACAATTACAATAAAAACTTGTTATAGTAAAGAGTTTTCTACTGCCTGAAGAAAACGTAGATCCAATTTAAATACATTCACCTTTGTTCTATTCTTATTCTGTTAAAGAGGCCTGTGAAATACTCTGTGAAGCTAAAGGAAACAAATAATAAACAAGTTAAAGCAGGCATTACAAAAGGGGCTGCTGAACTCTGAAATGGAATACATACAGGAAAATTCATAGATGATCTATCCAGTTTTATACTAACAATGACAAAAAAGCTCCTGCTTCAGGATAATATGCATTTCAGACAAGGACTAAACTCACTTGAAATAAAAATTAACAGTAAAATGACCAAAAAAAGGTTAACTTTAAATTCATATCCTTTATCACAACCAGGATTTCCTCAGTCTGCCTTTATTTCTTTTTCAACTAATACTAGCATTCAAATCCAAAGCTAGATTACAGCTATGAAATTTAAGAATTCTTCACACCAAAAGAAAGCCACCAAAAATCAAGATAGTATAAATTTAAAATATCATCAGAATTACTATTTTTTTCCTCTAGAATTTTTACAGATAATGTTTTATATCCAAGCATAATAGCATTTCTCCATAAAAATACACAAGCAAACACCTTCCACTAACCAAATCCCTTTTATTCTGGCTGCATTACAGCTCTCTAATTTCAAAAACTGTTCAGAACACCTGCAGAAGACCTGGGGTACTTCAGACATCCTGGCCTGTACATCTCTAAGCCATTAACATTCCAGCTTCACAGTAGCGAAACTCCTTTCAGGTGACCTCTGAGGCTGCTTGCGCTCAATCTCCAGGGCGGGTCACAAGAATTTTCACATTTCTGTTTCAATCCATTTCTCCCATGTGCCTCTGGAAGATCCTGTACCTATTACCATCTCCTAGGCCATCAGAAAGGGGAAGAAAAAAAAAATCTAGTGTTGTATCAGTCTTTGCAATCCCATTTCAAATACAGCTGTGAAGACTATGGAAAAAATGAAGGTAATTCATCTTAATACTTCATACTTAATACTATGGCAAAATTTACCATATTGGCATCCAATGACAATACAATATTAAGAGCTGGAAATTCATACCAACTAGAGGTAAAAGCTTTCTGAGTAGTCTATATATTTTTGAAGAAGTCTTCAAGGAATGCTCATATCTGCATTTACTGAATTTTAATTTATTTTCCTTCTTATGCTATACCAGATCAATTTTCAGTTAAAGGTACCTGGGGGCTACATTCTTATCAGGCCTTTTTTTTTTCCTCTTGGTATAAGAAAAACAAACCAGGAAATTGTTATGCTGCAATTACCATCACATCTTCTTCATGAAAGATTAAAAATTTAAAGACTCGTCTTCTGAACCTTGCTTTTAGTGCTCATCATGTTAAAGAAAGCATATAACAGACAGGCTTGCATGAAGCAAATTATAGTATTTTACACAAAATGTTTCTCTCTATCTACAGATTACTTAATGCCTGAGCATTCAGGAAATTGCAAGAATTACACAGCTTTGACTTGTGACAATTGGAAAGACTAGCAAATGGCTGAAGCATGCACAGCATGAATCCCGCACACCATCAGATGAAGCAGGATGAAAGACCAACAGACAACCCTGTAACACCACACCAAGGATGCCACAAGGAAGGCAGGGAGCTCCAGTTCCTTCCGAAGCTTACAAGGTTTCCTTTCCTGACAACCTAACAAAAACATTTGCAAAGCAAACTTGGAAAACTAAGCTGGTTTTTTACCATGAATGCTTGTTCAAGTACTCCTATCAGAATACAAGCCTGGTTCTAATTACCTGAGAAAGTAAACAGGAAACATGACTTGTGGGGTATAATACTGTCTTTTAAAAGCAAAATATTTTCTCTTTTACCACTTCTTTAAGCCACAATTGACATGTGTTTCCAGAAAATATATGTAACAAATAACAGGTCCAGCAATGACATTTCAAATCCCACCTTCAATGAAAGTCTGAAAAAGTCAATCAGAAGTAAAACTGTGGTTGAGGAATGAAGTCATTCTGCGGGTCATTTTTCAGGCTAACACCATCATGACATGCAATATAGGTGAAAGGCCTCTGGCAAGAGGGGAGAAGACTGGGAAGTAGGAGATGATAGAGTTTAGAAGGAAGGTGTACCAGTAGATCCACTGACTGCAGAGTGGTCTATGTGCTTCCTAACCTGAAGCTGCTCTTCCTTTGCTTTCAGCAGGGCTGTGATCCTGAACTAATTCTGCATTTGCTATCTCAGGTCTTGGAAGCAGTATCGATGAGCTGCTCTGCTGATCCACCTGGGCTAATCACGCTGTACTACATATTTTTATTTAAAGTCTATAAATATGCAGAGACCTGTGACCTAGTGACTCTAGCTACATACACAGTGTACGCATATCCCATGCAGTCAACTACAGATGTTTTGGAGCTCCACCTTTCCAGCATTGTATTTCAGAAGCACCTTGGGCAAGAACCAAGAAATTCACCCTAGCTCTGTGTCCAAATAATCTAATTAATTCTGCTTATGCAGGCTTCTCTAGCTGTTTTAATTAGGGCGCTATTCATCTTCTGCACTGGCCTGTAATATGTTGCTGAGGTATTGAAACAGGGTTTTCACCATAGACTGGTTCCTCTTCACTGCTTGAGGGTATTAAGCATTTTTATCTCACAGAAATATACTCAAAGATATACACAGAATGCAATATTTTATACCTTGCACGTAATGTCATGTATCGTACACATTATATGCAAATAATGAAAAAGAAACTCTTCTAAATGCAGGGACACAGTATCTTTAGTGTTTCATCAAATCAGTAACTAATCATCTGGCAGACAGACATGAGCTGACGCTTGAAAACAGAAACTAGAAAAATCAATACTCGAGTGCAAACTTAAGACATTCACCTCCTCGCAAGAGCTTCCCAGCTTTCTGACAGTTGCTGAAAGTATGTTTTCTTACAGTGGCCTCAAAACCCGTCTCATTAGCACAAACACTTCCTGGGGGACCTTGTAAGTGCATTTCCCTTCAGCCAGTAACGTGTTAACTTATTAATTAGAACTGCTGCTGCAGGGTAAAGGAAGAGAAAATTAATTCAAGAGCTGCCTTAGCAGGCCAACCTATCTCGGGTACTCTACTCACAGGAGAGCTGTCTGCAATTCAGTTTTGTTTAATTAGTCCCACAAAAAGCAACTGTTCGCTCTGATAAGAGCAGGGCGAGAGCTGCAAAAAACAAAACCATCTCTTCTATGCACCAATTTAATTTTTTAATTATTACATTCTGACATGAAAAACTGTTCGTTCCTTTCTCTCACTGGCAAGCCAAGGGCATTACTCATCAACTTCTGTGCTCTTCCTCTTTATTCTAATGAGCCCATCACTGGAGTAGCTAGGGCTAAAAAGTCCCAGGGCTAGCAGGTAACGAATGACACATCATCCCCGTAAAATTTGCTGTAGAGGTTTTGTCATGAATTTATGACTGTACCACATATTTAGCAAGTGCTACTGCCGGCGCTGTCATGCTGCTTACTAGTTTTGATGTAGAGCGTCACCAACTCCAAAGGGAGCTTATCTATGTCCTGTCCGAAGAGGTGACCAAAAAAAAAAGAAAAACCCACCCCCACAAAACCAACCAACCAACAAAAGAAAAAACAACAACAAAAACAAGGATTCCTTTGTTTCTCCCCCTGCATATTCCTCCCACCTGCCTACTGTACTCTTCCACTATCCAGACCCCTGCAAGCAAGAAGTGAAGCATCCATGCATATCAATGTCCTTCTTTGACACATAAATCTTTAAATTTTAATTCTTGTGTAGTGCCAGGTGTCGAGACGTGATAGCCAGACTACAGGAATAAAAAGACAGAAAAAGTTATGGATTTCTTACAGATTTAGAAATATGCCAAGAATGTTTCCCTTTCACTCATTCCAAATTTTAGACCATTGAGGTCTGAACCTCAATACTTTAATACTGTTGGTGACACTAATTAAAATCTTTTCCTATTTACATTGTATTCTCTCTCACCATCCAAACCACAAAAGCAGTTTTCTTTGAACTGTTTGAAATTCTTTTTTTATATAATGATGTTAGTTCCTGCTAAATATTTCTCATTTCCCCCAAAGCAATTAAAACTCATGTCATCCTGCTTTACACAAAGCTTTTACAATCGTTTATCTGCTACAGACTCTTTCCCACCTCACGTTATGCAACACTAAAAAACTTGACAGATCAAATCTTTACTCATCTGTTTCCTTTGCTAAGAACTATTCAAAACTAGAACATCCTATTTTTATGAATCTATGTCTTTCAATAACTCAATTGCCTTTTTCATTTCTTCAATAGCTCCAGCTTCCAGAAGCATAGATATTTTCACAGACATGGTGACAGTAGGTAAAGCAGCAAGAAAACTAGTAACACTTCACAACGATAGAACAAAAAAAATCTGTTTTAATCAAGAGAAATTTAGATAGCAACAAAAAAATTAAACTTGCTTTCTAAATATAACACAGCAGTTAGAAGAATGGTCTAAATATCAAGAACAAATCACTAAAACTAGCAGTTTCTAAATAAGCCAAAAAGTATGTTTTAAGTTAGATTACGCACTCTATGACAATGATCTTGTCCTCCTCGATTCGTAACTCTTAAGGAAAACTACTATAAAAGGTAGCCCTCTTAAAAGGGGATTTTAAAAGTGGCGGCGGAAAAAAGTTGGCCTAATCACACAATGTCATCTTTTCACACGGAAACAAGGGTATTTGATCATTCTAGCTGTGTCTGTACAGCATCCATCTCCTCCAAATCCATACCCAATGCATCCTGTATCTCTTGGCCAACCATACAGGAAAGCAGGGATAACAAAAAGATTTTTATTTTTACTTTTCACAAGTTTTCCCTAACCAATGGATGGCTGTGAAGATGCGAGTGACCCTAAAACCCCTGTATTTGACTCAACTGACAAGAGAAGCAGCTGAAATAAGCTGCCCAGGAACACTTTGTCAAGCTGCCAGACCCAGCAAGAGTGCACAGGGGACACAGACAGGAGCAAGGGATAACACTGGGTGAAGGAATATAAGAAGCCATGGGTGCATTTGAGGGACGGCAAGAAGGAAGGAGAAAAAAGCAGGGAGTGTGTGTGCATGTGCATGTGCATGTGCACACAGGAACATACAGAGAGAAGCCTGCTGCTGGGGTGGATATCTAAGTAGAAATCCTTCTAACCCCAGATGTTATTAGTTCTACCATTCACAGAAAAATCTGGTTATTTTTTATTTTTTGGGGGNGCTGAATAACTGAAAGACAGTATTTAACAAAAAAGAATCACTTCAGAGATCTTTTCTTCTTAAGACAGGCAAAGGCTAAGAGGTCACAGCAGAGGAAAAAAAAAACATACATAGAACCCCACTGCAGAACAGCTTAACTTCTGCAGTTCTTTCCTTTTTTTTCCCCTCCCGATGATGTAATTACAAAGAATAAAAAACAAAACAAAAATGCCTGGATACAGATGTTGACTATTTTCTGAATCTTCAGAACTTTCTCACATGCCTAGGGAAAAACAGGTGCTGTTAGAAGTGGTGTGCGCTACTGAGCACTTAAAGGGAAGTCATATTCGCCTTCCTCTCTACAGACTATTTCCCTTTCTCCCCTTCAAATGGTAACATATTAGCATGCTGCCATGAAATATTTCTGATACATTTCAGTATCAGTTTAAAAAATAAAACCAACACCTTTAAAGTGTTAGACTAATTGTTTTGGTTTTAATGAGTATGTGAGAATTAGTAGATCTAAAAATCTAAATTACTTGTCTATACAGGTCTTTATTACAGGTTTCACCAATTCCAGAGAATTTACTCTGGAATAAGGTAACTGCTGGGACCCAGGTGACTTCACTTCTATGT
>VYZW01047052.1:16519-28780 GCA_013401315.1 Balaeniceps rex
AGCACAAATATCTGAAGAGAACATGTGACTTTTCTGTAGGCATGAACAAGTGCTACAGAGAAAAAGGTTTTCCATCAGGAAGGAGGGAAAAAAACATAATTTTCAGATAGGTAGCACAGTAGCAAGTCACCTGCTCAAGCTATGCAATAAGAGAAATATATACTTGAAAAAAAGAAAAGTTAAAAAAAGTCAGGCAGCATTTCACCAGCAAGCACATTTGAGAAAGAAGAGAGAAAAACAGAGATTTATTTAAACTCCTTTAAAAAGACCCTTCTTTGCCCCAGCTGTCAAGTCCTAGACTTCCAAATACTCATCAAGGTTAACAGGTTCCAAGGCTCTGGCCACCCTGCTAGACCAATTTTTCAGGCTGAAACAGCTCATTAGTCGCTGTACAGCCTCATCTTCTTCCCTGTCTCCCTCTCACCTCTCATGCATGCTGCAATTACTCAAGCAAAAACAGGTAAGGGTAGTTTGGAAACAAAGAAAAGCCTTCCCAGACTTCACAAAAACAGCCCTATTTCATTTGTCAGAGGAGCACACATGCACACAGAACTGGCTTCAAGATTCAGTAACATTTCCAATCAGCTCCGGTGACCTCTGCTCAGTTTCTCCAACAGTTTTTTTTCCACTATCACCTGTTTGTTTTCCTCCACCTTGCTTGAAAGCCTATGGGTTTTAACGTCTCCATTAAAAATCTTTGGAACCAGCCATGCTCCAGCCGATGGCACCAAGGTCTGTGCTTCACTTTTCATCGCTGAAAAAGTATAATGCTGGTTACAGCTTGATGACTATTTATTTCGGTAAGTTGCTTTTAAGCAACTTCTTGCAGATCGTCTTTGCTTCCAGTACAGGGCTTATATGGCCAAGGAGAAAACGGGATTCAAGGAACAGGTCTGGGCTAAAAATCAGTCATCAGTCTGAATGCATTCCAGCGAACAGCTCCATGAACACTTCCACTTGCATGCAGGGTGTAGGTCTCTGTACCTGCCTCAACCAGCACGGATGCCAACAACAGTCACTCTCTTACTCAGAAAGTGTACTTAGGCCCTTTTCTGCAACAGCTGAGCAACTACAGGGTATAGACACCAGGTATAGGAGCAGGAGGGGATGGAAGAACTGTGTAAAACAGCTGGAAGAAATGCCCCTGTCGTAACCATGCTTTAAGTTAACTGCAACAGCTAAGAGGCAAGGGAGACCTGGCTAACATCCAAGGGCAGGGGGGCACAGACAGATGGACACAACTGCAAATTCCCATTACTGCAGAGGTCTTTCTATAGATTTTTCTAGAGAGATCTCAGATCCCTCTTCCAGGTAATATCAAACTGTTCACATATGTGTGCTGGATCCTCCTTTCTGGAAGTCCTACAGATTCTTGTTTCATTATATAATGGTTGGTAAGTAATCCATACGGAAACCATACAGAAAGGAAGATGTTACGACATACAGACTTACTGAACGATGGTAAGCCAACTATACAGACAAGGTAAGGGTCATTCTCCCTCCTCTCCATCCTCTTCAAACATGTTTAATTATTTCCATTTTAAAACAAACAAAAAAAACCCCACCAGCCACCACCAGCCCACAGGACAGAGCAAAATATTAACTGAAAAGTAATGTTTTGTGCCAAGTTATGGCATTCAGATACCACCAGAAGACTACTGTTCTGTTTTCCTCTCTTCTCACCTAGTTATACCTTGCTATAAAATTTAACTCCAGGAATCAAGATTTTAATTCTAGCCCAGAAGAGGAGAAAATAAAAATTTAAAATTAAAACCTATACTAACCTTTGAATTGTAAGGCAAAACCCCACACGTATGTAGCATGTTTACTGTACAGTGGTACAGGCACAAAATTGGGCTCCACACTGGGCAATCCCATATCCATAAGATCCAGAGGGCAATATACAGACATGCTGTAACTGACTTCAGCAAGCCTGCTCGGGTCCAGAAACAGGAATGCTTTCTCATGCTTCTTAGCTTTGGCTGATAGTATTTTTATTCCAGGCAGTTACAACCAGGACAGGCTGGTACTAGAGCTCTGGACCTGTCCAGCTGCTTGTTACTGCCTCCTTGCTGAAGGTCACCCCCCACTAGGGTCAACAACTGGGGACTGCGAGCCCAGACTTCACTGCTGTGCTTTACATACCAGCTACTTCATCCAAGCTTATCTTTCCAAGGAGTTTAAAACTAGTATGGAGAAGCTGTAGTGCAGCAACACAATCAAATGCAAAAACTGCAAAACTGAACAAATGTACCCCTATGCCTAGGGATTTTTAAACATACACGGCATACTTCCTTACCTAACAGGAGTACCAGACTTAGCAGGAAGAGCTTTTATTTACTATCAAATCAATCCATATAGAGCCAAATCTCTCTTCAACCTAATAAGAAATAACACCACAGCTGATTAAAACCAATCCCGTTAATCTAATCTTCTTTTTCCTATTTAAATACTTAACAACTGTATTTTAAAAAACTTTGGGTTTAATCAAATAACCTTAATATTTTGAACTGCTTCATTATTTTTCACCTGTTGTATTTTCTCCATACTGTTAAATGCTACACATCAGACTTTACTAGGAGACTTTGGAAATGGCTGCGAGCTGTTATAAAAATCTAACAGAACAACAACAAAGTGTATTTCTATTTATCTACGCTTGTAATTTTAATATTAGGGACTCATGTCAGGAAATGATACAGCCCGCCCCCCCCTTTAAGGAATTAAGGCACATCAAGTATTTGACATACTTATAGAAAAGAGGAGGGTTCTTAAACTGCAGTACTTAGCTGGTATGTTGTCTGACTGTGGCCCAGAATGTTGGTTTATCTTATAAGGTTATACCATCTATAAAAATTATGAACAAATAGAGGAAGAGCTTTGATTTTTTTTCTTTACAAACTTTTTTCTATGCATCTTTAGATTCAGCATTTTTAAATATTTGTGTCTTGCATAGGTAAGATGAACCCAGGCAATAAAACTTCCTCTCAAAAGGCGTCAGAAATCACTATGCACTGTACAGCTGTAACTTCACAGTTTCGATTTGCCCCAAATTAAAAGGTTTTGTCATGGCAAAGAAAAAGAGGAAACAGTGTTTCTTGGTTCCATTCTGTGAGATGAACAAATATAATAAATAACAGAGCTTCTTTTCTAAAAAGCTCATAGAGTCTGGGGACGCTGACAGGCAGAATATCCTGCATACATAGAAAAAGCTTGCAGAGTACAAATGCCAAGATTAAATGCTATAATTTAGCAGTGATTTCTGACAGTACGCACAGAGGGAGAGAAATTCATCACCAGCACCCATCAGCTTTGCAACTTTCTGATCTGCACCGCTCCCCAACACTGATACAGATCCTTTCAGCCCTACTATCCCACACGAAACTAGGCTCCTGCTAGGAACATCATTAAAACACCAGCCCCCATGGAGATGCATACAACTGTTTCACTCACTGAACAGAGATACCCCACGCGACACTTAGCTGATTTTAAGGCAGTTAATTGGGACACCTTACAGGGCAGGCAAACGTTTACCTTCCTGAACGTTATTCAGTGGGAAGAGCAGCTGCTTAATTGGGACAGCCAATTATTTGGTGAGGCCCTTCACAGTGAATGCTCCAACTTTGCAATTATGCTTGTTTCAGCCCCTAAGAACCTCTGAGCTCTACAGGGACCCAAAGAGCCGCCAAACTTCAGAGTCCGCAAAGGTTTCAGAAGTGCAGCAACCCCTGTGGAGCTCATCAGCTCTGCAGTGGTCCTTGTGAAACGCAGCCCACTCTGGCTCCAGCACTAGCAGGACTGGCACTCATCTAACGAAGAAATACAAAGTTAAATCATAGGCGCTGGAGTAGTTCAGGAAACTTCCGCACAATAAATATGTGTTTGGCTATCGAAAATAGCTCTTGACTTAAGAAGAAGAAGAAATGTTTGCAGCCCTTCAGGAGTTTAAGAAAAGACATTAGAATCAAGTGACCCTTCAGGTATCCTTAACAGAAAACTTCTTGAGGCAGGTTGACAGAGGGATGGAAACTGCAATCCAGAAGGACGTAGTAAGTATTGAATGAAACAGAAAATGGATTTTCAAATAAGGGGACTAGAAATACCACAGGAATGTTTTAGTACAAAGTTTCTCAACTGATTGCAAAATTCAGGACATATTTTCAGTTCTCCAAGAGAAGCAAAAAATGTACATAGCAAATTAAATATGGAGATAATTCTTCATAAAAGGGAAGAGGAAGAAATATCCCTATGGGATACAATCAAGATAAACAGGAAAGAAAAGATGATCTTAGGTAGCTGAGAACTGTACTTTTTTACAATAGCTTGTCTCTATGAATAAGTAAGTGTGGACATTAGTTGAATGTCATTTTCAGAGTTGCTCTACAATAATTTCTTATGTTAACATCCAATGCACTCAAGACCATTTTTTGTGTGAATCAACTTACCCTATGCAGCTTTCCAGCTGCCTCTACAACATCATTCTTGCACGTACTAAGAGCAGCTATGTGGGGAATGGGTGTGAAGGAAGTAGTGAGCTATTAACATCCTAATGCACTGAACTTCCTTGCCTCAAACTTACTGGTTTTAGGAGCCCACAGGCTCCAAACAAAGCTGCAGTCTCTCATTTCAGCTAGACACAGCTGGCTCAGAACCACCTGCCTTAAGCATTGCTACATACACTGGACAAAAACAAAACAAGATTTCTTTCACTGAAAACCAAGCCTTTTTTATTTTACTCTCCTCAAAAGCATCAGTGTGCCTAGCAATGACTGAACAACGCAGATGTGCTCAAAATGTTTGACAAGCAAGCACCAGCAGACCAAGCCACACCTTTTTAATTCCCCCCACCCCATCCCCATCCCCGGCATCCTGGTAAAGGCTGGAGGCCTGGCAGAACTCCACAGGTGCTTGCACCTTAGCTATTCCATCTCACAGCCCAGATTATTAGTGCTCAGACCATCAAAACTAGACATGAGTCTGTCCAGTGACTTTAACACAATGACCTGTAACAGAGACATCTCATTCTGCCACTGCTGCTAACAAAGCAGTAACCTTGTGCAGAAACAGAGGTCAGTAACGATGAACTACTGCAGCCTCCATAGCTGATCTGTCAGGGATGCTAAAAGACTTGACTGACAAGAGGGAGAAATCAATGTGCAAAATTCCACACCTATGTATGTCTACCATACACTAGAAAAAGGTCTACTGGAACACGTTTTATAAGGCATACAAATATTTTTCCCAATATACTCTATACTGGTTCTCTCAAGAGGAAGAAATTATCCTGGTGATAGTACTTTTATGCAAATGACTGCATTTATCCTAGGACGTCAGGCAGTATACTAATTAGGCAAAGACCCACCTGTACCCAGTATGGCAATATGAGGATTTCCACTTTAGAGCTGCCTTTAGTCTCCTATTCAAACATTATCTAGCAAGAGAAAGAAAATTATCACCAGATCTTCCCTTTTCTTGAAATTCATTTCTAAAAAAAGGGATAAATGCAAGCACTCCAGTTTTGGAAAGAAAACCTGTGATGAAGTGATCAGAAGCTGATGCTTCGTTTCTAGCTCGGTATCAACAACACAGTATAAAACTAGAATGAGATTTTGGAGATGGTTTTCACAAGCCCTGAAAAGAATACCTCAGCAAAAACACTGAAAGTCATTCATAAGAAATCAACATGGAAGCACAAACTTACATGATATTATTTCATAAACAGAAAGAAAGAACTCAGTACACAAAAGTATCTCTCAGCCATCATGCCGTCTGTTTTCAGGTATTCCAGTTTAAAGAATATGCTGGGCAATCTGACAAGAAAAACATAGATGAGAGATTGTTTTGCATTTTCACCCAGACATTTCTGAGAGTCTGTGGGAAGTAAGATTTGACTTAACTGTCAAACATATGCTGATGCACTGCAGAGTCACATGCATATGGTTGTCCTTTCGGTCACAGAACCCAAGGAAAAAGAGAAAGAGGTTCATTAAAAAACAAGAAGCAGCTATTTTTGCTGAACGCTCACAATGGCAGAATTTCAATTGTTTCAGCGGGTGGAAAGGTCTCTTGCTCCTTGAACTTGTGAATTAACCTTTCCTAACTTCAGACACAAACGGTCTAACAACATGCCTTCCACAGTTACAAAACAGAAGCCATTTTCTGGTTTATCCTAGAGCAAGCAGGAAATAAAGCTTGTCAGAACTTAGCAGCATTTAAAAACAATATTTGAAACAACAATTTTCCCAGTTTAAGCCAAATAAATATAGAAAGAAACAATTTTCCCTCTCTGTTACCTATTTAACACCATCCCTAGACCCCAGCTGACTGCAAGATGGAAACAAGATGCAGATGTGCTTTGGAAGGCCTCAGCCAGCCCTTTGCACAGGAATCACTCCAGATGTAATACACCAGACCCTGCGAAGTTCAGCCAGACTTTTAGTGGCAGATAAGCCAACAGAAAACTAAAACATAAGTTAATATAACAGGAGATGGACAGTTAACTAAAGGAAAATTCTTGCCTTCCAACCTACCTTGGTTCTTTAACAAGAAAATAGCAGAGGAAAGCAAACCAGCTGGCAGTTTTGACAGACTTTCAAAAAACAAACACACGAACAAAAAAAAACCCCAACAACTGTGCCCCAGTCTCTGGAGAGGCCAGGAAAGAAGCAGAGCCAGGACTGCATGCTGCCATTGGGTAGCTCTTCAGGGCTGAGGAGTCTCACAGAGGTCTGCCCTGGCAGCGCCTCAAGCAGTAGTCGCTCAGCATTGCCCCGGAGGAGCCCGCATACACAGAACTACCTGTTTCAAACAGCTCTTTGAGATCCTATTAAAAGGTGCAGGTCTACACACCTGTGAACTGAACAAAATGATGAAAGCAAGTATAAAAGAATATTTAGCTACATTAAAACTACAAGTCGTGGAGAGCAGTGAGAAAATGGTGGCATCACTGTTCACCATCTTTCCCAGATAAAATTTTTTTTGTACAATGAAAAATAATCTGTTTCTTTACAGGGACTTGCACTAAAAATACAAACATTTGCACTGTAAGTATTTAGTTTGTAAATGAGAATTTAGAATTCAGTAATTTCAAAGAGCCTTGGGCTGAAACTAGACAAGTCAGCTGCTACCATGGATTTTTCACTCCCTGCTTTGACACACAAGAATCTTTTCAGTACAGTCACAATCAAACTCACTTCTTATCTTTCAGTAAAAAAACAGCAGAATTCTTCTCTTTATCTCCCTATATATCCTGAATACAGGAAGTGGAAAAAGATTTTCCCTCTACTTCTACCTCAAATTGAAGCCCTAGGAACACACCCACTTCTCCACAGCAGGAGAGCATGGTGATACATCCCAATCGTGTCACCCAGTGCATGAGGGCGAGAGGGAGAAATCTGCCACTTGGCATTCTGGGCTGTTTCTTACAAGCAAAAATCCAGTCATCCCACTGTACATGGCTGTACAAAATTTTGAGTTATGAACTGCACACAGGGTACTACACAGATACATCAACTACATGCACATTAAACAGAATTTGCTGGTATAACTATCCTAGCAATCCTTAATACAGACGCAGCTTACAACAGTAAAAGTTATTATCCAAGACCTACTCACTTAACTTTATTCTTTGTTTTACTGGATTAAATTGTGGACCAATCAATCCCTGAAGCAGCTCACCATATTATCAAGTGGGTACCTGTGCTAAAACATGAGAAGGCAGAATGGCACTGCCAGGAATAAGAGGAGAAAAGGGATTAAATTAGCTGAAAAAAATATCAGGGAGATGCCCTGTCTTCCATCAACTAAAACTGGGGAACAGCATGTTCAGTATCATGAGATCCTTTGCAAATTTTCCTCAGTGAGATTTTTTTTTTTTTTTTATCATTCCAAATAAGTCTTTCATCAGTAAAACATCCCCTTGTTATTCAGCCCCTCTCTAAGTACACTATTACCAACCAGATCATTTTTATGTTCTTGATTCTTGACTCCTCCAAGGAACTCTAATGAACTTTAATGCTCTACCAAACTAAGCTGGCTCTTACCCTTCATATCACATTTCCAGCACTCTGCTAATTCTTTTTTCATAGTTTCCATCCTATTGTTTGGTATGTAAATCAGGCTTACTTATATGTAACCATAATTCCTTAGGCTTTTTTATTATTATTATTATTAAATGAATTCATAATGTCATTTAGGACTTCAATACATTTTCAGTGCAGTTTCTGCCCTTGTGATTCGTTTATCAGTTTGTTGATATGGAAACCAACCTGATGCCCTCAGTAAGGAACATGCAGGCAAGCAATCCATTCATTTCAGCTTTTCTGAACTAGCTTTAGTTGCCTTGACTGTTTTTTTTCCTTCTATACTTTGATCATCCACTAGACTCGTTATCGCTTACTCTCCTGTAAGAAAGCAGCATGCACCAGTTAGTCTTTTCATACTACAAAATTACCAAAAATAAGGCCTTATTTTTAACCCATCTAAAGTTACATGATGTTCGCTACAAAATAAACTAAAAAAAAAAAAAAAAAAAGGGAAGAGGAGAGATTGCTCTATGGAGGGTAAAAAGAGCAGAAATAAAGGGACACAGTGTAATTAATGCATAACGAGACAGGGTACATTACACCAGAGATTTGGTTAGAGCCCTAATTCTGGAGATACAAACCTAGGTGGGCTTGGCTTTTACTGAGAAGGAATGTTTTCACAGAACATTTAGAAAGGCCCACGAAATGCGGTCTGAATACCAGCCAAAGGCTTCATACTCAGATGAAACAAATACCCCTTCATTTTTCTATTGAAAACATTATTGTCAAATAGCTGAGATGTCTGAGACTTCACTCACTCTTTTTCTAGGTTAGAATTTGCAATAAAGGAAGTAAGACTGCTTTTACTTTTCCATTCCTAGTTTAAACAGCTCAATATCAAGTACTCGGATTCAATTCTTATGGAAAAAGTGGCTATGCCTTCTACAGCAACTACACTTCTAGTATTTATGCACCTGGAATTCTGAAGTTAAAAATCAATTAAAACAGCTTTAAATCCAAGTCATTAGCATTTCTCCCTACAAGCTTCTTTTGCAGGTCATTCACCTGCTCTTCTGGTGAGAGCCAACATTAACCATGCACACTGCATACAAATCAGTTCTGGTACACAGATGAATCGAAAGTGGTGAAAAAAAATCCAAAATCCACCCCCAAGCACAGGCCTCACTCACAAGACATTTTCTAACAAGGCACAAAGAAAATGCCCACCAAACTATTACACTAAGGGGGGAAAACACAAGTATGCTTCCGATCAGTCAGAAATGTCAATTTAAAGCTTTCAGCTCAACATGAATTGCTCTGAAAAAAGAAGGAAAAAAAAAAAAAGAAAAAGTGCTGATCACTTACCATCAGCTCACAGAATTTAAAATAATTATACTGAATGCCATTAAAAAAAATTTTAAAAATACAGGCTGTTTACAAACAAGCAGAGAAGTGCTCTTCCCTGTTTTCACTACAGCATCTGGAAAAAGAAGAAAAAGGATCACATTTTGAACAACTTAACTAGATAAAACCACAAGTTTTGAAACTCAGCTGGTGCTTGGGGGGGGAGTGGGAGGGTACTACAGAAATGATACAAGGATATACTAATAAATGTTTTGGGAAAGGGAAAGCTACATTTATTTAGCAACAATATAGGGAACTATTGCATACAGAAGCAGCCTCTAGAAATTGCACATCTTATTTAAAAAACCAGAGATTTTCAAAATCAGCAAAACCCCACTTTTCTTAGTGTGAAACTCTGATGTTCACAAAAGCAGAAAATAAGATTGAAGCAATATTTTGCTTATTTAAATAATGTTGCTTTCCTGCCCAATAAATACTATATGGATAAAACTGATCCAGCTGTTTGCAGTTGCTTTTGCCGGAGGCCCAGCCAGGGCTGCCACTTTTCCACCTCTCCTGTATCAATGCAGAAAGTGGAGAGCTGAGTCACTGATGCAGAAGGGACCAACTCCTCCTCTCCTTACACCTACTGGCTGGCTACCTTTCTCTGCACTAAAAAACGTACTTCAGATCCTCTCTGAAGAATACGTCCCTTTTCCTTCCCTTATATCTCTCACACACAGAGTCTCCAAGCATCTCACGCAAGCTAGCTATTGCCAGCCCAGGCAGAAAAGATTAGCACCCCTCAGTCCAGAAGACATCATCTGGCCCAGGTTTTGTGAAGCATGGAGGATCTTCTTGCGCTGCACCAAACCAAGGGGGTGAAGGCAGTGCGAGCAGGGCCTGTTTGCTCTTCTTCCACTCGGAAACCCTCCAGAGAGGTGAAAAAGAGGTGTCAGTGACAAGAGAACAGGAGAAAAATGTAGATACATGCAGAAGTCCCAAGTATAGTGCTGATACTGAAGGAGCCCACCTAGGCAAATCCTATCAGCTTCTGTTTTCAAAATTAGACGTTTTACTTAGGGTTTACCTCTGATTCCAAAAAAACAGCCAAACCCAACATTACATGGCACAATTCAGAAGAATGCAACACTAGAGGGTATTAAGCAGTGAGAAACCACACAAACATAACAAAATCTGTCCGATTCAAAGCTTTTCCTGCAGAAGATAATAATTTGAGTGGTTTTACAGAAAAACTCATACAACTATTTTGGAGTATTTTAACAAAACAATTAAATTGTTCTTTGCATTTAACTTGCAAAACCAGCTGTCACGGTAAACAAAACACAACCGCATATAAAGTAAATTATATGCTAATACATGTAAAACAAGCATAAGAAAAAACCTCAAAAACAAATAGACATCTTTTCTATATCTAAATATACTGTGAATTTACAGTCCAGTACTTTAAAGACTCACTGTTAGGTATGAGAGATCCTTCTAGTATACAACTGCATTATATTAGAAAGCTGGCAGTCTCTCTTATCCAGCTATAAAATGCTCCCCAATCTTCCATGTAGGAATAGAAAATGGCAACTTTAAGCATGCAATTTAATCTGTTATAGTATTTGTTGCTGTGTTTTCACTCACTACAGTTCATCTGTTAAAAATCTGCAGAATAAAGGCACAGAGAAAATAAAGAATTGGGAACATTAAACTTGAGCATAGCAAAAGACAACACGCACCGGTGGGGAAATTTCATACTGCTCTGAAGCAGTGGGAGAAATCTGCTTATTGAACCCAGGAGCACAGAAGGAGCTCAGGCACTAACCCTGTTTGAACAGGTTGCAAGAGGGAAAGAGGGAAGTTTTAGAAGTGCCTCTTTTACTCCACTCCTTCCCTACCCTATACTTTAAGACTTTTACGGGCGGAGGGGGGACACCAACCAAAAAAGAAAACCCACCAAGTTATGGCTTGTTCAAAAAAAATTAGTGCCTGCTATATTTGTGATTTTAGTAATTTTGTGGATACTCAGCACAATGATGGTTAATTCATTTTACAAGCATAATATATACAGACCATAATTTACCCTTCAGAACAGCCGGTTGGAGGCATTGCCACTATCGGTCATTATCAAAGGAGAAGGGGAATGGTCACTCTCCCACATGCAGCAGGATCTAAGCCAGCACAACACATGAAAAGGCATTTCTGCCTGTACATAGATAATCATTGTTGCAAACTGATTTTTAGTTTTGATTTTGCTCTAGGGTCAAACTTACTGTTTCATTTAACAGGGATCAAACACATCCAGCTAACTCAAGAATAAATATTTGGAAGAATAATTTAAAACGCAGAGGGAAAACTGAGAAGTTCAGGCCTGGCATGCTTAAAACCTGCAACGCACAATGCCACAAAAGAGCAAGTGATGCACGTGTTGATATACAGCCGGGAACTCCACTTCTATCACACCCCAAAGCTGCTGGTGGTTTTCTGTCTTTTAAACTTGGTATTGTGATGTTCCCTTACCTTTATGTTTCTTTCATTATACTTTGTTACCAGACTTGTTTTAATAGGGAGAAACCCACAGTCCTCTGTGCCATTTTGCGGGTGCCTTTTGAGGTCCCCCTCCGCAAAATGCAGGACAGAGCAGCTGAATTTGTAAGTGAGAACCTAACAGATTGGACACTGAGCATGGGAAGTGGAGAGCATGCTCTCTTCTGAATTATAAATATGCCACTGAAAACCTGACACGCACATTTTAAACGTTACAAAACAAAATTGGTCATCAGACTGTATCTGAGTTTTTAATGTGAATTACTCCATATAAGTAAATTTACTTTGCAAGTGCAAACCATTGTACTAGAGGACATACAAATAACATGGTACGGATAAAGGA
>VYZW01047055.1:2943-13172 GCA_013401315.1 Balaeniceps rex
AAATCACCAAACAGCTCACAAAACTGAACTAAACCAAACTGATGAGCTAATACTTGTGATAGTTCTGCTTTAATTTGTCAGTGCCAAATCTGGACACAAACAAGTAAGCGGTTTCTCAGTCCCAGCAACAATATTTCTTCTTGTAACCATTAAAGATCAGTCGTGAGGTCAGCTGTGGAGGGGCAATTAATGCAAGAACGATGTTTTATAAAGGACACTCAAACAGGGAGATGCCTTTGCCTGTAAAGCTATTTTTTAAGATACAGACTTGGCAGCAGACATCAATGTCCTGGGAGAAGAGCTGGGCAAGTCTCTTGTGCACTGAGGGATGTCACAATGCTAAACATGCTAAAGGAACAGCAATAAGTGAAACAAAATGAAATCTATTCAGATATGAACTGTAACACTCCAAGTATAGTACCGTGTTTAGAAAGAATCGCATTTCTAAGATGCGACCATTAATTTTCAAGTTCAAATGCTAGAGAAATTTTCACCTATCCTTTGAATAAAACAAAATGAGAGAGAGGGGACAGCCATTTGATAACAGTATGTAAACGAGACCTAGCAGCCGAAACCCGATAATTAAGCCGAAAAGGATAATTAAGTCAACTTAAAACAGCCGAACATCAAGCAACATGTAACAATGTTCTGTAGAAAAAGCACAGCTCATGCCTGCACAAAGTACTTGCCTTTGCTAGGGAAAATTCTGCCTAACTGTCCTAAAGCATGTCTGCATCCTGGTCAGTTCTAGTCTGTCTTCCCAACAAAATATCTGAGTTTAGGTTATGCACCAGTTTGGGTTTTTTTTAGCCTTACGTGGTCACTTAGGATGTTTTTTTAAGGACAGGATCACTTTACCTTCTCATTTTTTTAACTGACTTTCTTCGTAAACTAAGATGAATTATTTTATTCATTGATATTAGCCTGAAAAATTATCGCTACAGAAGAGGACTTAGAAAAGATCTGAAAAAGTAACAATGGGCAAGTCATCAGCCCAGATGCTCTTCTAAATTTTACTCACAAAAGTACGACTGTGAATTTGATAGATGAAAATAAAGTAATTCTACCAGCTGGCTGTACAGATATTTAAGATATCATTCCATATGCTATGCAGAATTAGTTCATTTTCACTGGGAAACACAACACAAGCAGGCCTGCTCTATGTTCTGCCACCATGGCTTGCACTTCATTCATATTTTCAAAATCTTTTAGAAAATCACTGCAGTTGGAGACATTTCTTATTATTTTTAATGAAATCTGAAATGATTGAGATCAAGACAGCCCAATAGAGGCACTAGAATGATAATACAATGTATGTTTTGGGCCTGACAATATCCTCTTTGGCAGTCTGGATCATGAAAGCTTATTTCAAGCACAGGAAACATGGTAAAAGAAGATATAAAGCCAAATGGTGGAAGGGAGGAGAGTTAACAGAGCAAGAAGCAGAGCAGAGATGCAGAGAAGTGAAATTACATCATGCTTGAAAATGAGAGAGAATAGTTTGTACAATGAAAATAAGTCAATTAGGTTAATAAAAATAGCTGTGACATTGCTGTAGGAGAAGAGAAAGAAAACACCACCAACAGAGATGTTCTAGCTAGACTAAGAAAGGGAGAAAATGGGGAAACCACAGATCATTGCCATGGCAAGGAAATTGTTGGGGGTGGGAGGGGGAAAAGAAGGGCAAGGATTTTGGTAGCAAGTATTAGGTAAAGCTCTAGAAACTAAGATATTGAATTATTTAAAAATAAAGCAGGAACTTGACAAAAAAGTAATATTTCAGAAGAATGGACAGATTTCTAATAAGCTAAAAATATAATTTAAAAATCTTCTAGTAATAAATGGGCCAGGGCTTATTTTATTATCAGGAAAAAGCCCATTTTATCACAGTGCTTCTATCGTGCAGACTACAACAGAGCGTAGAAACACTGGGTCAGCGTCATGGATATTGTGGATACCGGAGCCAACCTGGCCACAGCAGCATAATACTTCTCTTGCAGCTCAGCAATCTCAGCTATCTTCACCACAATTAAATCTGCAAGAGCAGGCCATTACCTCAGTTCCTCATCTGTCTTCCTATAGCTTACACCAGAAGGTTAAATGTGATTAAATCAGATTATACAGACTCAAAACTAAATACCAAGATCATAAATTGAGAGTTGTGGAAGCAATGAATCAAAACAGAGAAGGAAAGATGAGGCAGAGAACTGGATTATGAGAAAAGTTAGAAGTTTAGTTCTGATAAAGCCTAGACTAGAAATGACAGAGGTACAATACCTGTCAGATAACTAATTGCAAAAGCAAAAATGATTCAAGACCTATGAATCCAGACTCTCACACAAAGATGGGTCTTTGGGAGCATGGCGGTCAATCTGAAAGGGGAAAAAAGCCATGATTTTGGACACGTTACCCATTGAAGCATAACAACAGATAATATGTTCAAGATTTCTACTTCTGAAATACTCAGAGCATTGTACCAACCTACAAAGATAAACCTGAGATTAAGGATGGGTCTGCCAGCATTTACAGCAGACCACCAGTAAATACACTGTCATGAGACCGAATGTCCATCAGTAAGTGGTGTAGAAAAGAGGGGAGCGGTGGGGGAATCAATCCAAACTGAAACACCAATAGTAAAACCACTAGTATAGAATAAATGGTCAAAACCAGAAAAAAAAAAATCTATGAGGTTTAAAAAAAATCCAGCTTATAAAAAAGAAGAAAAATAGAAAGTTGCTTTTTTTTTTTTTTAAATTAGCCATTACAAAATAAAGGGCTTTTTTTCCTGCCTCTCTAAAAACTGCTATTTTGAGGTCATCAGCAGTTAAGGATGCTAGCTTCTTGTAAGAGATGGCCAGTTATATGAAGCGTAACTTTGACCAAGTACTATAGATCTCAGGAGAAGTGTGTTACATAGAGAAAGGAGATACTGGTATGGTTACAGTTAAGACTTGCTTTGGAAAGAGTGACAAAGTAAGATGACAAAGAAAGAAACCCCTATTTTAGTAATTTTATAAAAAAACCAAATCCTCCTTTAAAATCTAGTGCTATTATTTATTCTGGTAAGGTAAATATTAGTACCATAAACCTTCTGACACATTAATCTGAAAAAAATTATTTGTTCTACTAGCATAATGGCTCTTTCATTGGATATATCTTCTTTAGAACAATTCAAATCTTTCCCCAAGAAACAGGCAGAGAGGAAGGGATCAAAAGCAACAACTGTAAGAAAACCCAGACAAAATTCAGACAATTTTACCGTCCAATGCAGGACTGGATCATAGTACTTATTCTACTTCCAACAACATTGAAACAATTGCTTATACATCAAAAACGATATTGGTACTATCGGACTGCCAAATCTTTAAACAAAATATTAAAACAAAATATTCGGTTTCTTTATAGCGTCTGCTAAGTGATTCCCTCCATTGGTGGATATTTTGCTCTCCTAAATCATAATCTTTCGCATTTATATTCCCCACCTGAGTAGTTAACTGGCTTTTTCTCAAGACATAGAACCAGTCCGATTTGGTATCATGCTGCCAAATCTGTTTCACACAAATTCTGTCTGTCTCTCTGTGTGTGTGTGAGTGTGTGTGAGAGCAAGAGCGAGATACAGAGAGAGAGCGCACACCATGCATCCTCATTAACTGGAGAGATATATAATTAAACAAGAAGGGGTTAAAGAGTACGTTAGCCTAGTCTACTTTTCCATCTATTACTTTTTAAAAAGCTTTCATATGTCTTCTTCCTTGTTTCTGAAAGCTAACCATCCCTTCTTCCTTTCAGGAAGGCTGACATTTGACAGCTTAACATAGCTGACAGGGTTACCCAACAGCCCACCCTCCCTATTCTCAATCCAATTAGACCTCTAATCCTCCAGATGAAAGGCCCAACTACTCACGTTCCTCATGACAAGGACAGCTATTGATTATTTGTCACTACAGCTAACACCTTCTCTGTCGAGGCCACTCTGACAGAAGCAAACCTACCAAATTAGACAGCACTTTATCTGCCCTGGAGGCCAAATGGCACAACAAGTAAAGGCTAATAAATGGTATAAAAATGAACAAATCATAACATTATGACAGGTTGATCGTTGCCAGCAGCTTCACAGCTCAAGCTTGATGCTCTGTTAGACCTGTTCCTTCTCTTTTCTCTTCCACTCGTGCTCGAACTTTGGCTGAATTAAAGGCCAGAACAATTAAGGCATTTGACCAGCAAAGATAAGCTAGGATAGAAGTATCATCAAGGGACACAAATGTCAATAGCAGACTACCGTTTGTCAATAAAAACATTCCAGAGATGCAAATGCTTATGACTCTGCTCTCCACTAGGCTGTACTGACTCCCTTTGTACAGAGCTCTTCTCAAGCCCAGGCAGAAACTCTGGGAAAATTAACCCCAGAAAACCAAGCTTGAGCTGGGAAGTGTTCTTACCAGGCAAGGATTTGCATCATTAAAAAAGGAATCCAAATACTGAGCTACATGACAGAGAGATATTATGGTTGTTATTCCATTTAATATCTATGAAATTTTCCTTTCTTTTTAGTGGAGTGATATAAGACAGGAATAAATCACTTGGATTTATCATTATAAACGTTCTTCAATTGTTTCTCAAGAAAAAAAAAGTCTCTTTCTAGGACAATATGCAGTATCTAGTAACATAGGACCTCAAAAGTCACATCACTCTAAGGCAAACTGAAAAGCAGCAACAACATTTATTTTTACAGTGAGATCAGAGGCACAGTCCCTGAACTGAGGCTTTTTAATGTAACAAATGGCAGGAAGAGAACATTAAAAAAAAAACAAAATAAACCACCACAACCACAGGAACTTTGTTAAGATCATGCAATCACAAGAATAATGTGAGTAAAAATACACAAGTTCTCGAAATAGTTAAAAAGCAATTAGTACCGCCCTGCCATAATTAATTAGTTGATTTCTCAACTATGCCAAAAAGAATGTATTTTCCAGCAAGGGATTCCTATGCTTCTGAAATTGCTTGCTAACAATAAAATAATATTAAAACAAATTACAATGAAACTTAAATAAAATAAAAGCTTCTTTAGATAAAGAAGACATAAGACATGAACATCTGCTATTCTGCTTTAGAAAAATCTAGTTTAACTGAGGAAAATGTTACTGTGTAACATCTAGATCGTACAGACACGAAACATGCATGTAAGTGCAACATAATTTTTTTTTTTTTTTTTTTTTTAAAAATTTAAACACTGTAAAAAGATTTACTCGGTAAAAAAAGTAATCAAATTATGCAGTATTTGCCCTCAGACTGTTTTAACTTCTTAGGTTTACAAAATACTCTTGTGGATTAACACATATTTATTACTCGTTTCAATCAGACACAGATGATTAAACTCTTTAACAGATGTGCATTTTGGTACAGTAATACCACAAAACATAGATATTAGAATGAATAGTTTGGCAAACAGATCCCTTCAGATTACTATTGCCCTTAGAAAAAATGAACCTACAGGACATTTAGGTAAGTTGGGTCTCACAAAACTCAAGCAAACCGTAAAAATACTGATAAGTTGAAATTGTACATAATATTTCTAGGAATAAACTTA
Source organism: Balaeniceps rex (assembly GCA_013401315.1). Lineage (NCBI taxonomy): Eukaryota > Metazoa > Chordata > Aves > Pelecaniformes > Balaenicipitidae > Balaeniceps > Balaeniceps rex. The sequence goes on from VYZW01047055.1 coordinate 8,534, forward strand.
CATGATTACTATACTGCTCTAAAATGTACTCCGAATATAATAAATCACTGCAAAGAGGAGACAAATATTTTAATTTTCAAATAGTGTTGTGTACCATTTAGTAGAATTATTTTCATTAACAGTGATAAAGCCCGTTTTGAATACCATTCTGTCCTTTCCAAAACCAGACTCGTTCAGGACTCCTAACACTGAGCCCCCACAGGAGCACCTACCCGTGCCGAAGGAGACCTCTGGCGACGCAGCCGGCCCAACCCTCCCCACCAGGGACAACAGAGCGCGCTCGTTCCAAACTCATATTCACACAAAGACATTTATGCCTACGCCGGCAACAGAGAGTCCACAGTGCTCTTGGGAGATGTTCAGGTTTCCCAGCATGAAAAATTCCCTTATTGTTTATATTATAAACCTCCTACTTATCCTAGGTTATATTCACTGCCATGGCCTGTTCTTATTTAGCAGATTCTCATTCTTTTTAACACATACCTTGCTTACAGAGGAAAGGAATACATATCACTCTCCCAATTTGGTTCTGCCTGGTTCATTAAAAGTATTCTCATTTGGGGTTTTTTCCCCTTTTATTATTTTAAGAGCTTTTCTTTTTTTTTTGTTTTTAGATCTTTAACTATGATGGCTAAAAAACCAATGTTATACTAGAGGACTAGCTAGTGCCAAGTAGTGAAGAAAAATTACTGTTCTTCATTTCTAATCATATCAGAAAAATCTGTAAATGTCTTTGTATAAGTATGAGACTTATTAATGCGATGAGTTGGCTACCCCATTACTATTCCAGAGTTTTTTTCTGCAATATTTATTTATAATATTTGGGTTATGATCACTATTCTTGATGAGTGTGAATCTTTTCCATCACCATAGGTCAGAATCAGAAACCATATACCCTTACGTTTTTCAAGTTGTGTCCCAGGAGACATGCCTCCTTGAGAATCATATCTGAACATCCTTTACGCGTAGCGAGAGTTAATCCACTCATCTTCACAGAAACCCGAGATGTACTTATTCTTTGTTCTACTTTTAAATTAGGTTTGTAACCCTCACAATGAAAACAAAATCCTTCAAAATATGGATGCTACAATGACGGCTGCCAGTCATCAACTACCCCAGGCAACTGGAGATCACCACTTCACGTGCACGTAAAAGAGAAGGCACTACATTTGGTCCATCCCTTTCCACACAAATATACTCTACTATATAGTATTTGTCTAAATATGCCACAAGTGCTCCTGCTGTAAACCCTCTCTTTGAACCTCCCCAATCCACCTTCAGTTTTTGCTTCTACTATTCTAAATGGGGAAAAATAGTATTTTGCTGTTACGAGTGGAAGTAGATAGAAGCATTCTGTCTACAGCAGGCTATAAAGCAAACCCGTCAGACATTCATAGCGTAATGCATTTTAATGCCTCAGCCAGCTTTATTTGTTCTCTTTCAAAGTCAGTCCTACCCAAAGACAATAACAGACATTATGGGGGTTTTTTTAGCCATGCTATAATTCCTACGATGCTCAAAATGACTGCTGGAAAGTAGGTATATTCAGGGAGGTAGCCACAAATTGCAGGCAATATTTTCAAACATGTTTTATTAGAATAAGTACGTTTAGTAACTGTTACTAAAATAATTTAAAAGTCTATTTTACGTGTGCCATAGCATATAGACATTCATACCATATTTATCAGTGCAGTCTGTATAGAGACAGAGTCTGATCTTTAGCTACTCTGAAATTCTGATCTTGAACTTAAAGTCAAAAGAGCTACTTTGGCATGTAAATTTTTGCATAACCTCATCTTAAAATGTGATTTCACACTAATATAAAACCAGGGAGAAATCAGATTCAGATGCCTTCATATCTGCTGTGCAACTGAAACCTGACTTGTAGAACAGTATTTCTACATTTTTATCTTCTGCAGACAAGAGAACTGTCTGGATTTTAACCCACAGTTTGACAGTAGAGGCAAATGATTTCTGGATACCGAATGACTACAGTGACTTAACACTTAATGAGCAACCACCAATGTGCATGTTCTTGCGTTGTTATGAGGCATGACACAGTGTGTAAGCTGAAAATGTATTGGCTGAAAATACGAGAATCACATATTGATCGTGCAAAGTAGTGCCCAAATCAAGCTCTCCACACAAACAAAACTGTTTTCAAGCTTCCTGTTCCAATTATGCTGCTCTATAACGTTTACTGTAACTGACTTGGAAAGCCTTCCCTCTCCTTCGCATCTGCAATGCACTAATGAATCAAGATATAGAATTTCTCAAGTTGAAGAATATACAGGACAAGTGTTCTGACCATTCTCATAATACCTAGTATTGCTTGATTTCTCAGAACCTTTTCAGACCAATCATTTCTCTCTCTAGCTACATGCAAAAGAGCTTACCTAACACTGGTCTCCACGAGATACTTCTATCTTGTATCATTTTTTGGAACGTGTTCCAAGCCACCCTGCACGTTTCAGTGGAGAAATAGTGAAATTTAAGATGCCCTGGAGCTATGTTGGACCGCTAAGTTTCATGAGAGGAGACCAATTCTTTGATTTCAAGATCACCATTTCATACTTTAATACTTTGCTCACTGATCACTAAATCAAGACAGGTTAATGCAGATGCAAATGGAAGTATTAATGAAATCTAAAGAACAGTCTGTACCAGAATTAGAGAGACATACAAGATTCAACTCAAATGGAACACCGCTAAATCCTTATCTAAGGTTTTATGAAGATTTTTCATGATGTCAAGGTTCATTTAGGAAGTTCCACCCCTGCACAGTCTCTGGCTGCTTTATTATTCTTCCTCAGCGGTGACAGCACAACTTTCTGGGGGACCATATTGTAAATCAGTTCCCTGCAACAATGTGAGTTTTTTCTTCCTAAACTTTTCATGTAGTTACTTTTAACCATTTCAATTAGGCTTACAGCACAGATCAACAGCAGCATCAGCACAACCAATAGTGAAACGCGTTTGGGAGCATGAGGACTTTTGCTAAACAGGCAGAAAATGAATCGTTATTTTGTAGAGTTCGTTTTCTGTCGACTCACTGAACAGTAAGCAGTTCTGCAGTTGTGAAAAGGGGTCAGGGGAAGGCCATGGGCAGGACCAACCCTTTGGTAGCTAGATCAGCTTATCTGTAATACAACACATACAAATCACATACAAGGAGCTGTGCCCTCTGCCCTTGAGCATCTTCAGGCTGCATTCACTAGAGAGAACCCTTTGCTTGGGAAAGTAAAGAAAACATTTGTATCATGGTTATTGTCTGTGGCTTAATTAAACACAGAGAAAATGGTAGTCCTGCATGTAAAAAAATCACCTCTTCTGGCTGTTCGGCGAACGTTCCTGTTTCACTCCTTGGTTTGTTCAGATTTTTCACATTTAGTCAAATTGTATGTTCACAGGAAATATGACAGAATGAATGTAAAGCTCGTTCATACTTAATGAACCTACTATATGCACAGAATTAATATTACTCATTATGAGCTCTCACTTAAGGGGGAACATCACAAAACATTACCAGCCTAGGGAAAAAAGAACATGAACTGACCACCACCGTCTCTGAAAGGCACCATGGTTATTTATTTTCATGATCTAGATTGGGAAAGAAATTTAGAAGCACATGTGGTCTTTTATGCAGTTCAAATAACACCTTATGAACTATTTGAGAGACTATAGCTCCAGGAAATACCTCTTGAAAAAGGTAGTGAGGCAAAAATGTATAAGCTTGCTCCCAGGCAAGTTTTTAGGAGCTTTTAATACAAACATCTTTTACTTGGACAAGAAAGGGGAAATAACAGTCTGGTTTTGGGGCTCTTGGACTACCTTGACTATACTCATCAGATAAGACTTGGGAATAAACTTTCATAAAATGAGTGAACTAAAGACTACCTTTTGTTTCTAGTTTTCTGCCATGTCTTATCCTTGCCACAGGTTGTCTTTTCTTACTTCCTTCTTTACCTGTATGGTTACTGGTGAGTATATGGGAACAACCATTTTTTCTAGTTTAAGAGAAATTACAATTAAAGATAATTAAAATATACCCTCCTACTTTACACAGAATTCCTAACTGCATCCTGGATGTACTGTTATTTATCAATAACTGTGTCAGCAAAGAATTAATATAACCTACAGAATATTTAATGCTTCTAGATAATGAAAGCCACATTTTCCCACTGGGGTGGTATTAATCTTTCCTGAAGCCAAAATTAATATCCTCCTGACAGTTAAGCATCCTGATAGATTATTTTAACTGCATATTATTAGCATCCAACAACAAAACTATTGAATTTTTTCTTCTATCCCTGTTAACACAAAAGGCTGTGCTCGGGGAATTCATAGAGATTGTTACTTCCACAGAGTAGACAGACTGCTAATAAGTGAGCATCCTCTGTGAGAAATTCTGAAAGAAGCAAGCCTGTTTTTTTTCGTTATATTAAACTGGAATTACTTAATGGAAGATAAATGAAAAAAAATCATATACAGGTAATTTGGCTATGTAGAAACATTTCCGTTCAGAAGTATCACATGTGGGTGTTTAAGCAATTTGCAATTTAGAACTAGAAGCAAATTGCTACCAGAATGCTTACAAGTGAAAATTAATGTCTGTAGTTAAACTGCAATCCCAGTGCTC
>VYZW01047057.1:16244-38590 GCA_013401315.1 Balaeniceps rex
GCTCCCCCGCCGCAGCTGACAGGGATTCCTTCCACTTGCGTGTTTTAGGAAATATTTACCCGAAGTCATCGAGTGCATCACTTAATGGTTGGGCCAAAACATGCTTCTGAAGGATTTCTAAAGCTTTAATATTCCAGGCATGCCAGACCTTTTCAACACTTAGCTCGCTTCTAGCGCTTCCAATTCGCTCCTTATTTTCCCGAGTATCGATGCATTTCCACCTTCTCCGCGCAAATCTTATTTCCGAGCCCAGGTCGCTGCTTTGACTTTACTCAGACTCTGGTTGTAAATCTTTGCTGTTTAAATTTAAGAGCCGGTTCTCTTGCCTGGAGCAACTCTTCATTTAATCTTAAGTTTGCTGATTTTTCACCTAAGCTTTGTTTTAACCCTTGAAGCTCGAGATCTTTCCCAGATCTTGCCCTTTGACTCTGCTGTAACTGGGGAGTTTCGCAGTGAACCTCTTTTTTTTTTTTTTTTTTTTTTTTCCTTTTTTCTCTGCAGTTAGCCGTTCCTGCTCAGCACTCGCAAGGTCCCTTTCTGGGTTTCCACGCGTGGCTTTGAGCTGCCGGCGGCTCCCGTGCATTTCTCGCCGCAAAGCTGCGGATGCCTTTGCATTCCAGGCACAATGACCCTCTGTTCCCTGTAAGCTTTCTTCGGCTCCAACGTCTAAATCACCAGCCCCACAGCAGGCAGAATCCCCGTCTGCTTCCTCCTTTGAAATGTTTATCTTTGCACCTACTAATTTCGGTTCATATTCTGGAGCAATGAGTTTGGGAACACGTTCTTTTCCTTTTGAGCCCTTTTTCCTCTAGAATTTTTGTAATTGCCGTAGCGTAGAGTTTTTTCACTCTCTCCGCTCTCTCTAAAAGCAATTTTTCAAACATCAGCGATTCAGATTGATGAGCTTGACTAAAAAAGTCCTGTGCACCGAAATTAGGAGAAAATAACTCCTCCCAGTGTTTTCTCTCCATTCCTAAGGTTTGTTTCCTATCACAGGGGAAAAAAAAAGTTAGAACAATATACTTTAACTTTGACGTGAATGCTGATTATTTTTACTGTAGAAAGATTTAAAACTTTGAATACCTTTCTTTAGCAGTTCTCATATAAGGCTGCAGCAGGAAACTCACACAGCAAGGTGGGTTTATTCCGTATTTATAAGGGTCTTAGCAGCATTACAATGCACTAGCTAAACTATACAGGAGCTCAGCTGTTCTTTAGCTGTTGGTGTGATATTAAAGCGGTTGGTATGATATTAGTTTGTTGGAGGAAACATTTTAGAACTATACTTCTTAAAACCAAATAAACGTGTATAGTTCATGCATTAAGCAAAACTTATTTTTAAAATAAAGTAAGTTTTATAGGACCTACGTTTGAAATGTTTACATTGATGGACTGGGGATTGCAAACTATATTTGTTGTAAGCTTGCTTCTTCATTTAATCCCATCACCACTCAAACTCTTCAAAGGTACTTACTTTGTTTTAACGTTTGCATTGGGATCTGAATACATGAAACACTGCTGCGATTTAGGTGCTAAGTGTTATTTAAGAACCGTGGAGGTGTCAGACTTTATTATGCTGGATTACTAGAAAGCTGTACCTAGTATAGAGAGGCAATATATGCTGCCTCTGGTAACCCTGACAATTGCCCTTTAATCTTGACCTACAAGATTCCTGATATTCCAGTCATAGTCCATTCTTTGCATACAAACTAAGGAGAGACACAATGACGCAGAATCATATAAGTTTTGCTAGGGGAACAAACTTCTGTAGGAACTTCAAAGGTATCTTCAAATCCTCATCACTAAAAACTAAATCAGGACATGAATCAAAACCTCCAGGAGTAATTCAGAGTACCTCATTATGCTATTTATTCAGAGTTATTTGTTCAGGTATGTTTCATTGCACTGAAATTGCTGAACTGAGAAGATAAAACCCAGTTTACTTGCTGTTAAAAATATGAAAGTAACAAATTTTATCTGGATTTACATTAAAATCCCATAAGAACAACTGCATGAGGTGAAATATATTGACAAAGGATTATGGTAAATGTTTGTCTGTTCTCAGAATTGAATACTCTAAGCACAATTTAAAATTTCATAAGGATTGTAAGTAGTATAAACTAGATGTGAACAAGATTTTTGACACAGGTTTTATATTTGTGGATGAGGAAAGGTAATAACCGAATAACAGCAGTAATATTTCACTTAAACAAAATCAAACAATTGGACATTAATGAGTTCCGAGATGCTTTTTTATATGTCAAGGTACTCACACATGGTATGAGTACAAATAAATTGAAATACAAATGCTGCAAAAAGGATGTCTTCTACTTTGGTTTCCACATAAACTTCTCACTGACATTAGAGGAGCATCAGTGTAAACTGAAGGCAGTTTGAGGTCCTGAATTTCTATCCTGGTTGACTGAGGAGCAATAATAATGGAATCTGTCTTCCTCCTCTGTGGGCTTTTGATCTTCCTGATCCAGCAGTTATTAGGCAGTAGTGCAGCTGTTTCAGCCCAGATTCTAACAAGCAGGTACCTCTGTCTGCGAAGTCAGCGACTAAATTAATCTGGAAAGAAGTCTGAAGTCATACAGGCAAGGATCTTATCAATCGTAACAGAATGGCAACTTCACCTGAAGTTGTCCTTCTAGAACAAGACTGACGTGCACCAAGAGTGCATGTAACAGAAATTTGCAGCCTATTCTGTAGTGAGGAGCCATTCAGGGCTATTAGAAGGCAATTTGCAAGAGTGGTACATTCATGTAACAGGTTGGAAACAAAAATGCAGTTGCATAAAGAAAAAAGGGCAAACGAAGAAAGGAAGCAAGAGAGGAAGAAAGAGAAAAAAAAGACAGAAGAGGAAGGAAGGAAGGAAGAAAAGGAACATGTAAATACTATTATTTATCCATTATAATGCTAAGCTTTGAATCATTTCAACTAGGTATGCTCCAAACTTTGGAAACGTAAGATTTCTGACCACGTTACCAATGAATAAAATTAGCCATGACATACTTGTTTCATAATAAAAGTATGCTGATTTCCAATGCAGCAAATACACAAACTAAAACCAAACAACAATTTTGTGTTTAATTAAATACTGAAGGGTTGAATTTTCAAACACTCAGAGGATGCAGTACCGTGTAAGCAACAGGAGCACTTCTGATTTCCTCCCACCATCCTCAGCTGAACTTTTCTGCATCCTCCCTTGTTCAGACACCAGCCATTGCTTTACGCCAAAGTCTGCCAGCTCAGCTCACCGATCCACTGAAAAATGATATTTTGGAGGTGTGTTGTTTTTTAACAGGTCAGCACGATGAACCAACTCCCCCTGTACCTGTGTGAGCACCAGGGGAAGGAATAAGCGGCTGCAAGAGAGGCTGAAGGAGAGCACCCGTTGTTCTGCCATCCTGCCTTAACACTGACCTGGGCATAAGGGGAACGGCCCCAAGCACCCACCTAACCCTGCCAGGCTGGTATGCCACGGGGACCTCAACAGGACAGTAACTGTGGAGCCCCAAATTTTGGGTACCTGTCACATAAAGCCCTCATGTGCATGTATGTGAGACAGAGCATACAGCGTGATCTACAAAAATGTTTGGTGCCGATGTAATTGTCTGATAAATCAATTAAAAATTAAATAGTAACAGAAAGAGTTATTGAAACACTATTCCTAGAGGGGTCCAGGTACTCTGTGCAGCTTAGTCCTCTTCTACTACAGAGGTAAATGATACGAGTTAAAAGCAACCGTCGTGAGTTATAACTACCTTTGGAACTGCCCATACTCAAAGCAGCAGTTCTCCAGCAACACACTGATGCCCCTACCTCTGTAATTGCAACAATCTTGGTCACAATCTTAGTCGCTAGGACTGGCAGCCTGTCCTCTCCGGCTTGCCCTAAAAATGGGCTTTCTTACATGATATGTATTACACCTCTGAGATAAACTGGTAGCTAAGGGGCACAGGGGAGGAGGGAAGGAGAAATTCATCAGGTTTCCTGCTGCTGCCTGATCTCAGAGGAAGCCGTTGTTTCCTGCAGCTTGGGTAGGGGAGCCCTACAAGCCAGCTGAATATTTGCTTCAAGAAAGAGATCTATTTAGACAAGCCAAAAGCTGGGTAGGAGCGAGCACAGAGTGGTGCTGAACAAGGCTGGAAAGACCACCACCAGTCCTGCCAAAAAAATCAGAAGCCACCAGATCTGCCACTGCTACCTGGTGGTATTTACGTGTATGCTATCGTGACAGACAATCCCATCATCACCTTGCAAGAAGGTGGTGCATCCGCAGTCAAGCCCTGTATTTGTGGAGTCTCCCCTTCCAGTCTAATGACAAGCATATTGCAGAAGGGAACGGAGAGGGTCTAGACCTCTGCGACAACCAGTAACTCTTTGTGACCTAGGCGAATTTGCCCTAAGCACCCTCTAAGAAAGAACCTAATGAAAGAAGAGAGGGGCACCCAGGTAGGTTTATTTGTCTTTTTCTCAATTTTCATTTCTTCATCCCGCCCCACCCTTACTTTCTCCACCTCAGTGCTTTCCCCTCTGTATTTTCTCCTTTCCTAAAAGTCCTTGTCAAATGTCTCCAGGCATGGAAAAAAGAGATTGCTTTTTGAAGTGACTGTTGTATTTTAGGAGCATGCACTGCCAGAAAAAGTAAAAAAAAAAAAGGGGAATACTTAAAGCAACATAAGATCATTGCAAACTGCATGCTTTCTTGGCTTAGACAGCTTTTCTAGCAACAGAACAAAAATTCCAACACTAAAAATTTCCAGTGACAGACTAGTAACTGGTAGTTTGAGGGTGACACGCATAAGATGGAAATGAGGCCGCAGTTCCCCATGAGCAAATGAGGAGCAGCCCACAGCACACGACACACTGCAGAAGCTCTTTGCAGAAAGATGTCCTGGGTGGGCAGTGACAGCCATGTCCCAGCTCGCCAGGAGGATCGAATGCTGGCCCGTGTAACAGCAAAAACGCTTCTGCTGAGTCTGTGTTAGCTACAGCGAGTGAAGGGAACATTGCTGTCGTCAGCGTCACTCCAGTTTGACAGCACTGAACTGAGCAAAACTTTGTACAAAGAGGAACAGAAATATTTAGAAGCAGCAATCAAAACACAGACAGAACTTGGTGGAAAACCATGAATTTTAACATCTTACTACATTGTGTTTAGTCACCTGTTTTCATAAGTGGAAACCCTGTTTTCAAGCTCTAACAACCAAGACGAGAGAAAGAAAGAGACGTTTTAGTGTTGCTTTTCTGGGACATTCATCTTTCTCCCTCAGATATGCTCTCCTTTGGAAACATGGGTCAGCCAGAATCCATTTCAGATAAAAACCACTAAAATAAAAATAAATCCAGTATCCTGATACAAGTGCACATGCTAGCTGATGTTGCTCCCCAGCGTGCCTCTCCCACCAGACACTGTCACCATCCCTGTTGGCAGAACAATTTAAAATAAGCCCCTTTATCTCCCCAGCTTTCACCTGAACCAGACTAACCGAACACACCTATGTACAGTACTTACATGATTTTTCTTAATGAGGACTACAGAGTGTGCAATACGAGTTACTCCGTCCTTAGATCTAGAGGGTCAGCAATCTTTGGCAGAGGACTGAGATAACAAGCTGGAGGCAGCAATATCTTCAAATGCCCTTGCTGGATCTGGAAGAGAGTATGTGTAAATGCCACAAGATTTCTAAACACACAGTAAAAATAAATATCTAACGTTACAATTTAAGGAGGGTAACAGCTCTGTTTCCAAGTGACTGGGTAAAAGATGGCGATGAGGTCAGCAAGCAAAAGTGACCTCAGGAGTCAAGCCGCCGGCTCCCACAGGAGGAGCTTCGTTGTCATTCCTCCAGTCCGAAAGAATCAGTCAATGCCCAGACTGATGGTTGTATGGTCTGAACAGGCAGAGCAGATCGGCAGCTGCTTGTTCTGGAGAGAAACGTGTGCATTAAACAAACTACTTTTCAGAATACCGAGAGCAACCTCTGTAATCAACGTTCCCACATTCTGTTCTTCGCCGCCTTAGCCGCCACGGGAGCAGTACTGCTTTCCAAGGAGAAGGAAACCACCAGCTAGACATTCACAAGAAATTGGCAGTTTGCTTTTAAAGCATTAGAAAAAAGATGTTACTAACTTCAGTTTCTGGATTTCACGATGTGTGAGACTGTCTTATGCGCTTACACTTGCAAAATAACCCCAACAAAGCCACAGAAGAATGAAATCCTATCGCAGGAGGAGGAGGAACAGGTAGCGCTGCCTGAAGACACAGAGAAAATTTCCAATTGTTTTCATTTTCCTGTTATTAACTCTTCCCTAATGCACAGTTTCTCTCTGCACCATGAACCACATATGAGATACGCTAGTAATTTTCCTTAATGTACTACTGGAAGGTGCTCAGACATTACAAATGATGTACCTGGCCTGAATGCCTATACAGAACAGGAGATTGTCTGCTGCTAAATTTCCTGAGAAAATTTCCTAGAGAGACATTAGACCCACTCACTAATTCTGCCGAGGAACTACTTAGCTTCTCCTCCGACCATTCAGCAAGAATCTTCTCAGGTCTGTGGCTTGAAAAATGATACATTGAGAGTTACTGCCAAGAAGGGAAAATTAAAGCTTTCAGTATAACTAATAAAAATTACTTGAATCACAACCAATTTCTCCTGCAGCTTTAGGTAGCGCACGGCACGAGTTCATCCCAGATAAAATGCAAGAGGTTATGAATTATCGAATCACGGTCTTTTGAGACATAGTTAGGAAGCTTTTTTTAAAATGATAACATAACTACTTCTATTGAAATTTCATTTGAAACCAAATATATATGAATACTAAGGAACACAAATTATGGTGAATTTCACCGTAGTTATTAGACACCAGCAGAAAAACCCCCACGTGTTCTGGATAATATAGCAATAACCCCCAAAAAGCAATTCAAAACCATCTCAAACACCTTTTACTCTAATTTATACGTTTACGTCACCTTACCGTGATGACCTTTAAGAATCAGAGCTGCACTTACCTGAGCTAGGATATCTTAATTACATCTGAAAAAGTATTTAGGAAAGCAGAATGGTGGATAGGAAGATGAGATACAGAAAATAAAGCCATTATTTTACTGGATACTGTTGCTGTTCTTAAGCTGATTGCTGGAGATGTTTGGAAAAAATGCTTTGAAGGTCTGGGAGCTACATGTATGGATGGATGCTATCCGCAGGTCTAGGACAAGCCCATTTTCTGGAGCCAGGGGGGCCCTGGAGATATTCTGCATCCAAAACATGATTCAGCCCCTTTCTGAAAACCAGCTGTTCACTTGACAATTCCCACTGCTAATCAATATTTCATTAGTGACAAGGTTTTTCTCTTTTTCCTGGACTCAATTTATCCCTTCTGAGTCCTACCACAAGTTACATTAAAATTCAGATATATTTTTGTCCATGAAGTCACCCGTTTTTTTAACTGGAAGTGGGTTGGAGAAGCAGTTTTGGTTTGGAAAGCATCCCTCATCCGACCCTCTCACATCCAACTTGCGAAGAGCTGGACTGTTGTGCAGGTTCCCAGATTTCCCAGTACAATGGCAGGTTCAGCACCGTATATTAAGAAGCATTTTCTTTGACTCCTTTTAATAAAGATTTAGCCTTCTGTGGGTAGGTCTGTATTCCTTGAAAGCAACAGAGGGTTTTTGAGATGTTGGCCGTGCTTTGCTACATGCCAGCTACAATTTCTGTGGGTTGTACCGGTTGTGTGACACGGGTGTCCAAGTGGGCAGTGGAGGCAGGTAGCTGGACTCCATCCCGTGCTCCATCCTCCCAGGGAACAGCCCGGCGTGAGCTTCTCACAAGGTTAACGGAGGAGGGGGAGTCTGCTGTTGCCCTCTCACAGCTGAAAGGGCATAGAAGAGCAATTATAGCTCTTCATACCAGCTTAAATGTGTTTTGCTTGTCATCAGACTAACGAACATAAAATACATTTCTGAGATACGTAATAAAGGATGCTAACTGATGTAATATGAAACTTTAAATGTTAAGTTATAGAAATAATATTTAAAATTTAATTACATGGTTTAAAATGTATTTTATATGTGCCTTTCTTGTATAAGATGCTGGTTTATCCTGTGCATATATATTATGTCATGGAAATGTGTGACATATATTATTACGTGTTTCAGCCTCAACATTTACTTAGCCAAGGATATAATTAACACCTTGATAGAATGAAGCACCTCCAATTTGCATCAGGTAGTGAGTGATTGGTCTATGTTGAGCAAGGTCCAAACCTACAAATATTTATTGGAAAAAGCCTTCCTTCTCAATTCTTTCAGCTTCTTTCCTTGTATTAAATGGAAGCACTGAACGAAACAGAAATTAACCATTCTTAGCCCCCAATTTTTTTTTTTTTGTTCTGATATTAGCTTCTGTTTGTTTTATGTGATCCTACTTTAAATTATCCTTCAGGCTGCTGGAGATTCTGGGCTGAGGTGGGCACATGGAAATGGCAAGTTGAGTTTAGGAAAACCATGTGGTCAAACAAGACAAGGAATTTTGGTAGCAGCCATTAACTGATGCTTCATTAGAAGTTAAATCTTTACTCACTAAATGTCACAGCCACCAACTGCAATGAAAAATATCTTGTTGTAGCATAAATGAGTGTGATCCATACATTGAACGTACAGAGAAAATACATCTAGTATTAAGTATCAGTGAATCTGGTCTACCAATCTACTAGTGACTCGCCACTCTGGCACTAGATATAGCCAATATTTGAGCATTCCAGTGGCTGATAGATAAATTGGTTTAATTTAATTCTGGTAAATTAGAAATATGTTCCATTTCCAAGGTAACAAGAAGTCTGAACAAAAAGAATGAAAATGTCTTCTGGACATGGAATACTTCACAAGGTCTATTCTTTCCATTTCCAGGTGCCCTCCTTTGCTTGTAGAAAAATCAGCATTGCACCTGGAGAATACAGGGTTGAATTCTTTGAAAGGGGAGGGAGTATAGGGGATTCATAAAATATCTTTAAAAATACTCTCTTATCTTGTTTTTCAGGGAAGATTTAGAAGGCTTTGGTATACATTTCAGTACAAAACCCATTAATTTACAAACAAGAGTATTTATGTTGGGAAACGCATCCTGCTCTTTCTGTAAGAAAAATGTCTTTATCTGGGCGGATTCTTTTCCAAAAAAAAAAAAAAAAAGAAAAAAGAGAATGGATCACAGAAGCCTCTGCCTGCCTCGTGGGAATTTGGCTAAAAAGGGAACATGAGAACATGAGGCAATCCACTGACAAGTGCCATGAAGCTTTTCCAAATCAGACTATTTCAGATTTCGCACACTTTTTTTTTTTTTTCATTAGGAAACTAAACAGAACAACACTTGCTCAGCGATAATACACTTTTCATGGAACATTTTACATTGGGAAATAACTAATTTTCTATCTGTAAAGGATGTGATCAGCCTTACTCCTAAAGCACAGAGGAGTCTGGCACTGCACCACAGGCTCCAGCGCTTAGCATCCATAAATAAATCAGGTGCCTTACCTCAGCCTCCCGTATCACTGGATGAGCCCCCTCCCTTCCACCCCGTCCCCCCGCCAGGATTCAACTGTGTCTTTGACCACTTCCCCATCCCTTACCGCCCCGCTGCAGGACTTCTCCAGCTTCTTGCACTGTTCTCCACCCAGTAGCTGCTCTTGCTCTTGCTGGGACCTTTAAAACTACTTTAGACTGCTTAAATGTGCATGTAGGAGGGGAGGGCGACTGCCAGCTTGCTTCTTTTACAGTACTGATTTTACCCGGGGCGTCATACTGTCAAGCCACAAATTCCAACAATTAGGTGCTGGGCTGCAACTCCTCTTAAAGAGCCATCTTGTATTAGAAACATATATAAAAACTGAAACAGCGATGGGAGCGTGCTGTGGGAATGTTAAAGAGATATACTAATGCAAATAACAAAACTTATTTAGTATAAGTAATTTTATTTTAAAAATTAAGTACATATATTTAAGAAATGTGCTTATTTCTTTCTTGACAAATTTCAAAGGTGGGCTATTCAATTTCCTATCAGAAATTCAGTTTTCATTAGTCTTTTTGAAAGAGTAAAGAGTCCTTAAGAACCGTGATTTAACTGCAAGAGTAGATCATAATTCGTTAGTGTTTCTCAACAAAATTACAAATACATAGTAAAGCCCTTTTAAAAAGACACTAGGAAATTAATTAAAACAATTCTAATTATAGCTAGATATTAAAATAACATTGGATTTTTGTTGTTGGGTGATCATTAATTGTTTGAATGCTAGGAGATATTCGAGGATTCATCCTGTGACTTTATGAATAGATATTTATTAATGTTTGGATATTCTAACAATGTGTTTAATGGTATCTTCTCTCTTGAATCGCAGTCTTAACTGTAGTTTAACAAAGCATGCAACTTAAGTTCTGCTACAGAAAATACTCTCCATGCCTTAACCAACTTTAGGGTCCTTTAACTGCCTTTTTATACAGAATTTTAGGCTGGGAGGAACAAAAGGATGCACTTTTCACGACCCTGGAACCCTGTGACCACTGGGAAATCAAAAGGGTGGTGACACGAAGGAAAACTATTGTCCACAAAAATAAGCTCTTCAAGGGGCACCAGGAATGCACAATAAAATCCCAGTTTCCTTTGTGTAGCTGTTTATGCCTATGGCTTGCATCATCCAAAGCTCAAGAAAAGATCTAAACTAAAAAGGAATCCTGGTTTCTAAGAGAATTCCATATTCTTCTAAAAAAAAAAAAAAAGTGAAATAGAAGCTTTTAAGAATTCATCATCTCTTTACAAATTAAATATCTAACTCCGAGGTAATGAAAATCCTTCAGCCTGCTCTGTGAGCATCAGAGAGGTAGATTTAAAAAGTGATTCCAGCAAATAGGAGCAGATGGGAAAATAACCTGATTTGTCAGGACTGGAGGATTTAGTGAATTTGTTGCCTTCTAACTCTATCGTTACTAGAATGTAGCAGCATGTAAGAACTTAATTAGAGAATCAGCTCTACATTGACCTGAAAACATTTCAAGTAAAAAGAAAAAAAAAAAAAAAAAGCCTGGTCCCAAATTCTTAATTAAGCAAAGCTGCTATCGAAGCTAGTAGCCTTTTTTCCACTGAAGACTGCAAAACATGGAAAAATAGCAAATAAAAAATATAGATAAATAAAATTATGTGTGAGCCTCATGTTGTAGTCTCTGAAAATAATCTATTGTGTCACATATTGTTATACAAAATTTAAAGAAGTTATTGTTGTTAAAGTCTTTTTCAAAGACTTTTTTCTAATTCAACTTGAAATCAGTGAAGAGAAAAAATTCCATTGACTTTAATAAGCTTTGTATCAGGGAATTGCCTGGTAATTTATGCAAAACATTATAACTGAATTTTCTTCTAATAAAATCGGTTAATACAAATATGTGCAGGTAAAATATGCAGTTACCACACATTTGTTTGTGTATAAATGTTACTCAGAGATTTGCAGAGCAAAGTTAAAGCGCTGTGCTAGCAGAGCAAGTTTAGACAATGAAAATGGTTGGATAACTTTTACTTGTAAGCCAAAGTGAAATCAACTGATTTTTCTCATTTCTTCTTAGAGACTTTCCAAAAAAGTAAGCAAAAGCATATTTGGAGGAAAAAAATAATACAGTTCAAAAGGCTGTAGCTTTAACAGTCTGCGTTTATATCAGGAAAGTGGAGGAGGTTTTTTTTTAAAGATTATTTTAAATTGTATAATTTAACAATTAAACTGATTGTGAGAATTTATTTGTGGGGAACGACGCTAAGAGTACTGATACATTTTATGTTGCAACTGTTGGTCAACTCTGCAGAAATATGTAAAACAATCACTTTTGAAAAAGACAACTAAATTGTCCTGCAAGCAATAATTTTTACATTGCTAACGCATGTGATCTTTTTAAAGATTATTTTTGGGTGTAGATTTTATAGTAAGGATACATGATGGGATACTTCTAAAACTGATTATGCAAAAGCTGGAAGAAGCAGCACAACAAAAGCCCGCAGCCTAACAGGCATGCTAAGAACTTCGTAAAAAGCCCAAACCTACAAGTGACCTCTTGAGCCCTGAGGCACCTCATGCAGCCTACGACATTTTGAAGACAAACTGTACTTATTCCTAGTCATGTTTTCAAACGGTTTGTGAAGTGATTTAATATACTTCCTACAAAGCAGAGAATAAATTTATATGGAATTCTGTGTAACCTTGTAACAAAAAGTGAAGTGAAAGAATTGAAGCGCTCTTAAAGGTAGACGTATTTTTTCACATTTAATCAAGACTTGATATTACAGAGGTCGAAAGGAGATTGCAAACACAGATACATCTCAAGGGAAAATTTCATGTTAGTTTTCATATTATTCTCGCCGAGTCTTCAGTCCTCATAAAGTTTTGTGCTTTCTGGTTAGTACAGAGAGGAACTATTTATCTTCCAGGCAAGCAAAGCACCATCACAAAATGCAGCGATGCCAGAAGCCACAGCAGTCATTGACATTTTTTAATGCAGCACCCATCAGGAGGAATGTCAGAGAATAGGACCTATCTAAATGAGTAATTTAGAAAGGAAAGGAAAAGTCAACCTAAATCAAAATAAACAAAATAGAAAGGCATATCGTTTTAATGCTTTCCATTACAATACGTGTAAGGTACAATATCCCTGAGACATCGAATGTTTAAATTACACAGAGGTTCATGTGGAAAATCCTGCTTCAGAATCTGCATTTCAGTTTTACATGGGACCGTGTGGTAAATTAAAAAAAAAAAAAATATACTGAGCGTACTCTTGTAATTTGCCTTTAAACCTTTTATTTTCCAAATAACACTTTTTTTTTTTAAGCAGAACAGCCAAAATGTAATGCAGAGGTACATGGCAGAAAATATACTTTAAATCACTAAACAGAGATCTTTTTGCTGCCTTTTTATACAAAATTCTGGGTCCATTATAACAAAAGGATGCACTTTGCACGACCTTGAGAGCCTGTGACCATTGGGAAATCAAAAGGGTAGTGACACTAAGGAAAACTATTGTCCAGAAAAATAAGCCTCTCCAAGGGGCACCAAGAATCCACAATAAAATCCCTGTTTCCAAGAAAATTCAGGCATTTCCATCAAAAAAGACTGGTAAGATAAATAGAATGTCCTCATAAGCCACAGATTCTTAATAATACAAAATGTCTAAGTCCATGGTAAACAAAGCCCCAACGAAAACTAACATCTACTAACTCAGGCTTCCCAAGACCCAGGTCATGACCCAGCAGCGCCTTGTCACAAGGTACCTCAAAAGCATATCTGGGCTGAGGCTGCATGGAGTTTCTTTTGCATAATATATATTTCAGTTCGAGTTTCACTCCTGTGCAGAGCTCATAAAACTCCTACAACTATCTGCCTGCTGATAGGTATGAGTTCAGCGTTAAAAATTATTGGCTGCCATTATCTTTTCAGCATTTCAGTTTACATGAGAACACACGCTGATCCGAAAGAAATCCCAGCATGCTAGTTGCTTTCTTGCTGTCTGCCCTTAAATGTTGTGTCTTTTTGATTTTTTTGCCAACTTTTTCAATTCATCCATTTTGAAACTTTTAAAAAATCAATAGTAAATGCATTTTGCTATGCATTTTGCATTTTGCTTTATAATTCTGCATTCAGACCCTTAATTTTTCAATTACTTTTTTTGGACTTGATTCTCTTCAGTTTCTTCTAATGATTGCATGGGAGAAAAAATATTTGGGATAGATTCAAATATCAGAATTCAAATATCAGTGAAAAATAAGTGCGGCTATGATGACAAAGTCGTTTGCAGAATGCCTGGTTTTAGATTGAGTCCTGCCTGTAGTACTAAACTCACCTTTTTCTATCTCAATCCTGTAGGAGGCAGAACTCAACAAATCTCTCACCATTTTACGTGGCACAAAGGTATTTTTGTTACCAAATGCCATATTTTTGCTAGTCAGTACTGGCAAGAATTAACTGAGCAGGGGAAGTCATACATATCAATATTTTTAGTTGATACATACTTTTTAAAGTCTCATCCTGAAAATATTTACATGCACGAGTAACTTTACTCACATAAATAAAGCTACTTGCACGTTTAGGCGTTTGCAGAACTGGCCTACAATTTCCATGAAAATCTAAAGAAAATAATGTATGATTCTTCTCAAAGAGTTAACTAAAAGGCATATGTAATAGGAGGACTCGGGAACTAGATGACTTATTTATTAACTCAGTTTAGTATAAATTCTTAAGAGTTAACGCCTCCAAGAATTTCTACACATTGGCTGTAATTTTAACTTTCATCCTCGCAAAGAATAGTGGGGAATGTTATTAAAGTTACAATGTTATGAGCTTGTTTCAAGGGCTGAATCACAATAATCCGAATGTTTTCACTCATTTTTGCAAAGCTGACAACTCTGCAATGTAAACTGCAAATTTGCCTCAGCTGGTTGCATATGGCTTGTGTTTAAGCAGAAAATAATTTAATGTAAGGAGCTGCCCAGTAAAACCATTCTTAAACATTAACGGAACTTGGTGTCCTGAGATACAAGATTTGCATGAAAAACTACCTTTCATCCACATCAATTCCATGTTGCATTTGGATTAATGAAATTACACCGCAGAAGCATTGCTTTTAAAATAGACTTAATAGGTTTGTTTATACGGTAGGAGTAAATTTATGCAAACATGGGGAAGGGGGTGTCTTCCCAGAACGAACAACGTTAAGTTCTAGAAAAGGACTATGCCAGGAGGGATGATTTTTTGCAGATCTGATGGGGCAGGAGCTGGTCTCGTACCCCTCTTGCCAGAAGGCAAAGGGGCGGTAGCGCTGGCAGGACAGAGGGCACGGCATCTGCCCGCAGATCGCCCTGGCTGGAAGCCAATCTTATTAGCTATGCCGAGGAGCTTCTGCTGCGGTGCCGGATCCTGGACTGCCATCAGATCCTGGACTGCCATCGTGTCTGGACTGACCGCCATCGCGTCCTGGACTGACTGCCATCGCGTCCTGGACTGCCATCGCCGCCGCAGAGATGCTGCTGTGCGTCCTGGCTGCCGGCGGCCCACAGCTCCAGCTGCTTCCCCGGCGCCTGCGCTCCAGGCTGGGGTCTTTTAAGCCTCTGGGTTCACCCCAGATGTCCCTCTCTCTCCCTCTGTTATTAAAGCGGGTGGATGTCATTCAGGGTTTGGGGATACTCATCTTTTCTTTCTTAGCGCTGTACTTCAACCTGTTTGCAGCTTGGGGGCAGAGCCACACTGGCTGGTGCTGGCAGCGGGGAAAAGCTGCTTTGTGGAGGTTTTCGCAGCTGGGACAGGTTCTGGAGGGGGAATTCCACCCCCTTTCCTCGGTTAGACATTTAGTTGCTGCACTCTGATGCATAAAGGAGCTTCCCTCCTAGAAAGGAAAGTATTTTTGCCAAAAAAACCCATCTTTGCATCTTTGTATATGAACTCCTGTCTGTATCCACCCTCAGCCTTATTTCCAGGCTGGGCTGGATCTGTGGACTTTATTACTCAAAGAAAGCACATTTTCCCACTATGCTGAGAGATAAATTACATGCTCTTCCTCGTGCTAATGTTTGTTTACCTCCTGTCATGTTTTTCTTTTCCAGCAGAACATTTTGAGCTTGGGATAACAGGCTCATCCTTTAAGTATGCACATCCAAAAATGTGTTAAACTGTTAATGTATTTTATCTTCTTAGTAGGGACCTGGAGCCTGCACAAAACATGCACTGGAAAAAGCGTTGCCTCGGGATGACAGGTGAGATTCTGCGTTATACTTCTAGGCATAGCTCTGGGAACATATAGCAGGTTTAAGCTGTTTTTACGCCCTTCTAATCCTGAGCCGCTCTGCAGGCTGGAGTAGCGTTATTTAGTCAGCCTGAGGTCTCAGTGTGTTTTAACTACCGTGTGAACACAGCTCTTCCCTGAATTTCCGAAGTGCTATTGCGAGAGGCAACAGCCTCTCTGAGATACAGCACCTAGTGCTGCCGGGCTCCTGCACAAATGTTTGGAAGAGAAATCACTGAAAGGAAACTTTGACAAGCTACAGAGTGAAACGCCTCCCCCAGATGGATGTAAAAACTACTTCAGACCGCCCCGCTCTGAGGAGCTCATCCTAATTGACAGGATTTTGAATTTAATGGCTACATACACTGATTTCTGTCTAGGACATCTGCTTTTGTGCAGTCGATGCTCTTGAAGATATACTGATCCTCAGTGCTCTGGAACAAGCTGATGTTGCACAGAAGAAGAGGGCCTCAGGGATGCTCTGGGTGCTGGTGGAACCTCCTGAAGTACGAGCATCCTGCCAACTGCAGGTGGTTTATAAAGCCTGCCCTGCATCTACGCAAGTTTTGTACGTTGAACAGGCAACCTGAGAGCTTCTGCCTGCAACGTGCTCGTGTTTTTTCTGCAAAAAAGAGAGGAATCCTAGCATTTCCTATTGCAGGAATTCAACGTCGGAAAAAAAGCACCAGCTGTTTTTTTGGCTGCGCGCGATGATACGGTGCGTGTGTACGCTGCTGGTTTTCTTATACGTACAAATACCCATACCTCTGCCTCTCTTTAGAGGCTACTTGTCAGAAACAATTCTCAAAGTCCAGAATCTGCCTGACCCCCTACAAGCTGATCAACAGGGGAGAGGTGAATGTGTTCCTTACCCGAGAAGGAACATTTGGACAGAGAGCAGCGTACAGACCACGTGATGCAACGGAAACACGAGGACAAGCTCTGGGTCTCTGGGTCTTCTCATCAGGTCCTTAAATCAAACATTGATAACACCTGTAGATTGCAGAGAAAAATGTAGGCAATACTGTACTGCATCCTACAGTAACAGAGTAACAGAGCTCAACAAAATACGAATTTTATGTGTAACCTGTAGTCAAACAGTAATTTATTGACTCATTTCTAAAATGCCACATGGTGTAAGGGAAGTATATTTTGGAAGGAGATGTCTCATCTAGAAATGACTCGAGCATATTCTTAAGTTTACGCACAGTGAAGAAGTTTAAACAAGTCCCATTTTGTTCCACTGACCTGAAGGAGAAGTTAAGCGTGTGCACAAAGGTCTGTGCAGGACTGGGACCGAAGGCTTCCCTGCCCCTGCACACGGGGACTGGGCTGAGTAATCAGCGGGACCGCTCGTGTCCCAGTTACCCAGCATGTCTATAAAACGTTTGTAGGATCAGATTCACAGGGTAGCCTGCTTCTTTTGATGGAAAGGTTACTGCTCCTCAGGACAGAGCTTTCATGGTTTGCAAACTTATACACCCCTCATTTAAGCTGTTTACACAGTTTTAAGGGCCTAAGCACGTATTTAGGTATGTGGCTCATCCAAAAATTAAGATTTAGACAAAATCTAGACAGCTCACAACATATTCTGATTGCCAGCTGTGGAGAACTAAAATCTATTAAGCATTTTTACAAAAGGGGAAGTTGTGTACTGTTACAAAATAGAAAACTGTACTTCATGTTTAATATGCAGGGATGTATGCATGAATTAAAATGTCATGTTATATACACAAACAAGAAAACTCATTGAAATACCAGTGATATTTGGCAAAATTGGAAACCTGTCTGTGGGAAGGAGATGCGCATTTGGACTGAAATGAAGCAGAGAAATTGTAATACAACAAAAACCTTCTGATGAGAAAGGCAAATCTCAAACCACAGAGACGTTAATGAAGTAATTTGGGCAGGTATAATCCATGATCTTATCGAAGTGGCAGAAGGACGCGTATTGTGTCTGAAGATGCGTTTAACATGACTAAACCTACCTAGAGAATCTGGAAGAGAAAATATGCGGCCAGCTTGGCTACGCATTCAGAACTCTGTCTTCAAAGGATTGATTTTGACATGAGAAAAATGCAAACCCTGCTACTGAGCAAGTTAATATGGGAAGCATTTCTGATACAGCAGTTCAGCATTACATAGAGCCCTATCCTGTGAACCAACATGGGTCATTCAGTCATGCAAGTAACTGCCTTTTCAATTAGACAACTTATATCCAGACTTCAGGATTTAACCCACCTGAAACCAGAAAGAAATAGATGAAGAACTCAGTACTGTGAAGGGATGGGTTCATGTAACTTCCCATGATGTTAATGAAAGTGGAAGCAACTCACAGAATCAAAACCTATAGAAATTGCATAAGAGCTGCACAGAAATTTAATTTCAGCCTGCTAGAAAATCATATAAATACAAAATAAATGAAAAGGATTAGAAAGCTAAATGCAGAATTTAGCGTGTTTACACAGCTACCAAACTATGAAAATAAATATAAGACAGAGCTTTTGTTCTTTACACTTAATTTTGTTTTAATAAACATGTTTATAATAAATTGTCAAGGAGCTCTTAAAAAGACAGGTTTGAGACATTAGTATGCGGCAGTCCTTTACAGCATATCAGAGACACAGCGAATGTTACATTATTTATCACAGCAATCGATATTATACTAAAAAAAAAAAAAAATTAGACATGAAGTCCATGCCATTAGTATACATGTGTTTCTCGTTTTACATGTAGATTGGTCTTATTGAGGAGAGGGTTTAGTGTTTTTATAAGCGTTATTTCACGTAACAAAAATGCAGAGTAACATAGCTTGTCTGTATCTTATTTTTCTATATGAAATAGTTTTACAAATAAAGTAAATAGAAATGAAAAGGTGAATGCCAGTTTTAAATCTGTTTTACTAATACAATGACAAAAGTGTGAAATCTTTTGTAATAAAACCTCTATTAGTTGTTTTTCATAGAGAAGTGCAAGTATGTAGAGACTGTTCAGAAAACTAATCTTGAGTTAAATGTTTCATTGACACTGAGGAAAAACTTGAATCATAATCTCCCACTATTTCTTATTATTCTGCCCTCACAAGAGGAAAATAATTTTAATTCTACCTATTTTTCAGCTGAATGCTTTAAAACAAAGAGAGTTTAGCAGCAAATGACAGGTAATCCACAGTGATAGGAAAACCCCAGAGTGTGCAGAAGACAACTGAAGACAGATCTCTAAGGAACTCCACTCCTGCAAAGCTTTACCAAAGTTGTGATCGCGTGAGCATTCACAGAAAAAGTGAGCAGCCTCTGTAGGATCAGGAGAAGAACTCTGTAGCTAACGACCGAAGTATTTTCTCTTAAACATCCCTTTGCATTTTTTGTTTAAGATGACCCGATCTCTCTGAACATTTCCTTCCAAAAGTATAAAATATGATCTCTGAAAGACTCCAGACCTGGCTATAAAATAGGGTTTTGGAGACTGATTTCATGCTGCTGTTCTGGAAGTTTAGTAGAAGACCTTCTTAAGACTTTCAACTATTCCCAGAGTTTTGAGAAATAAGTTAGATTTTATTAATCTGACAGATATCTCTCCATACAGCACCCAATATGCATCTTTGGATAGTTTGTTTTGAAAAATAATTTCCCGTTTCACAAAGATACCTCCCTCTTACTTGTTTCTGATTTTCATGTCTTGTCTTTTATGCATCCCGATAGTTCAGCACAATTCACTGCACTTTCTTCAGCATGAAAACCAAAAAAGTCAGACAACAGTTCTGATTCCTGAAGGAAACAGAAGCGGAGGAGACAGTCCGAGGCAATCCTCGAACATAGTTGTTAGAGTATGAATGAATCAGTAACCAAGAAGAGATAGAACAGAATTATCTGCAGCACTGAGAAGAAAAGTGCAGTGAAGAAAACAGAAATACCTTCTCGGCATGTATGCATGCACATGATTCCATCACAGAAGAAAAAAATCCAGATTTCTGCGTATCTGGTATAACAAAAGAGCAAGCTATATAATTTCACAATAAATTCTGAAAGTGATTTTCAGGAATTTTTTTTTTTTTTTGGTATCTCTGTATAGGGATTGCACCTCGTTTGGTCTTCATAATGGTCCTGCTAACCGGGAACAAAACCTTACCACAGTAAGTAATGTGTTTTACAAGCAGCACCTTACAATCTATAAATCACGTGCGTTTGAAAAGGCCGTCAACACAGCGCAAAACTCTCTGCCTGGCTAACATGGCAGATGAATGCTTTAGCTAGACAACACCCTTTAAAATATTAAGAAATGGTCTGGTACTTTTTTCTTTGACCATTACTTTTTTTAGCAACTGATGTATTTGCAGACCCCAAGACTCCCTTCCAAGATACACAAAAATACAAGTCAAAGGTCAGCAGGAGGATGTAAAAATACCATTTAATCTTATCTGCGCAACACTTCATGTAGACTTATTTCACCATCTTCAGGCTCTCTGTGTTGAAAGACCAATTTATTTCTGAACTGACAGAGATAATCAGCTTCCAGCATGTATTGAGTAAAAGCTGCAACACTTACACGCACCTTTATTCATGTGTAAGATTTGAGTAACACGTGTGATATGACTTTTCATATTAAATAATAAAAAAATCAATGCAAAGCATAAGAATCTTTTCTTACGTAAAGAAGAAAGTTTTCTAGTACTGTGTCACGCTTAGTGCTTATTTGCTACGAGTTTTAAAAAGTTAGACATGAAGCATCTTTTCTTTGGGAAGGTTTTCTATCCTGTTGCGCCTGTATGAGTTACTGAGACACGTCTGTATTTTTCATTACTGTGTCAATTCACTATTCCATTTCTGCAAGGGCGTTGATAACAAATTTACACACCCGTGCTACATCATTGACTTTAATGTTGAGCATTCTGCTCTCTCTCAGCATTCGCGGCTTGGGACTTCAGAAAGGTACTTTTGCCTAATCAGGAGAAAATTTAAATTTCGAATTTTACTGTGTCCTCCATTACACAAAATCTCCCTGCAGCTCCGAATCAGGAGTCAGTGAACTCGGTATCTACCCGAGACACTACAACATAAAAGTTTGCAAAGAACAAGCGGGCCGAGCATTTCCACCGATAATGCAGAAACAAATTGCAGTTTCTGGAACAAATAATAAAACAGCCTCCGAAATAGGTCTGCCTGCGGAGAGCCCTCCCGTCTTGCTCCGGGAGCGCTTTGATATGGTGGCTTTGTTTTAGGCCTCACACACGCACGCACACGCACGCACGCGGGGAGGAAAGTAGGGAAGCTCGGCAAAACTCGCCCTTCAAACCTGAAAGAACTTGGCTGCAGAATTTTAAAAAAGAAATTAAACAGTAGTAAATACAGGCGGGACAAAAGCCCTTTTCTCGTTGTGTAACGAACGTAATTCTGATAGATTACTCCCTGGTTTCCATGGGGACCTTTTTGTTCTAACTTCAGATACCGATGATGAGGGTTAAACGAGGCACCTCGTATTTTTTTACCGAACTGAGCGGAGTGGCCGGGCGGGAAGCGGGGCGACACTGTTCATTCTCGATCGATTTTATTTTTAATTTTTTTTTTTAAAAAGATGATTACTTCTAATCCTTGAGGAACGGCGGCTGCTGGCAGGGCACAATTAGCACATTTTTAGCATTCCTGCGAGGGCCGCCCGCCAAGGCAGGCCGCCCGCGCTCCCCCAGCCCGGCCGCCCTGCCAGGGTGCGTGTGGGGGCCGGGGGTGCCCAAGGCCGCCCCGTCCGCGGCGAGTCCCCTCGGGGCGCACCTCGGGGGGCTCAGGTGCAGGAGGGCCGGGGCAGGGGGAAGGGGGCAGCCGCCAGCGGCAGCACCGCGNGGCGGGCGGCCCCTTCCCCGCCGTGCCCCGGCCACGCCGCGGGGCGCTGCCCGGCCCGGCCTTCCCCCGAGGTCTCTGGCCATCACCGTCCTCCCCGGGCGGGAGGAAGAGGAGGCCGGGGCGGCGGTGGCGGCTGCCATTGGCCGGGGAGCTGCGGCTGCAGCTGCAGGACACAATTAATTATGCTAATGGCGTGGGGAGCGGATGTACTTTTTTCCCCCCTTTATTCCTCTCTCTTTTTTTGGCTGGTCGGTGCGGGAAGGAGACGCCCTGGGCTGGGATCACATGATATTGTCTTCGCGCCACTTTCGTAAAACCCTTTTTATTCCAGGGCTTTGCTCGGGCTCAAAGGTAACGTGTTTATCTTTCCATTTTCCTGCCCTTTCCTTCGCGCTTCTTTTTTCTTTCCCGCCCCGAGAGCCGGCGCGAGCCGAAGGGCGCTCCCCACCTTTGCACGCTTTTTATTATTTTATTTTTTTATTATTTTTTTTCTTTTCCCCCGCCCCCCCCCCCTCCCCGTCTTCTCTCTCGCGGCCCCCGCGAGCCGCCGGGCTGCGCCGCAATCTCTGCCGGGCGGCGCGGATTGCCCGCGGCGGGGGGGGCGCAGCCGGGCGGGCAGCCCCGATCCCCGGCCCGGAGGGGTACGAGGGGGGTCCGGGGAAAGGCCGGGGGGGCGGCGGCGCCTTGGCGGGGCG
>VYZW01047059.1:0-62940 GCA_013401315.1 Balaeniceps rex
TTCCAGGCAGAACAGAGCGTTACGCACCACCGAGTGCTGTGAGGAGAGAGTGACTGAGCTGAAGCAGCCACAGCTCACACTGAGGTACACCTTAGAACAACCGGAATTGGATGATACCTATGGACCCTTGACATCCCCACTCCCCTGTCTGATAAAGATTGTACCATTGTGTATCCCTTCCCCTCCAGGTCCATACCCCCTGGAACGAATGGGACAGCCAAAGGCTGTTCATTATCTTGTATCTGCTTTTCTTTAATACATAATGTTGCAAAGTTTTTTTCCCAGTTTGATTTAAAGACTGTCTTGAGAGGAATTACTGGCCTGATTTAGTCTCAGGGCAAGGGCAGTTCTCTGATATACTTCCTCTCTGTAGATGTACTGGATACCTGCTTTCCTCCTCTACCTATCACCCCGAGACTGTTCTGTGCTTTCACCCTCTGCTCTATCCTTTCCTTTTTATTATTTAGTTTTCTTTTCCCAGGGCCTTCTGAAAAAATTTCATTTTGCTGGAACTTGATAACGTAGCTTCTAGTTTGGAGGTAAATTCTATCTCTCCACAAGAAAGAATGTATTTTTTTCTATTTTCTGGAATATATTTTCTGACATGTTAACATCAACAACGCATGTCTTTTTGAAGCCAAAATCACAAGTATGGTTTAAGAGCACAATTGCACATGCTGAGGACAGTACTAATACGTTTTTTTATGAGGGGTCTAATGTGGCTTATTTTACTTACAGAAATACTCTGTCTCTTGCCAATAGCATTAAATACCTAAGGGCTGTGCTATGCTCAGGAGTTCATGCAGCTTAACTTGAAATGCACCCATATCCCAATCAGATCCTGACAAACCCCTTCACATTCAGCGGCACATTTAGGCTTAGACAGGGAGATGAAAAACATCCTTGTTATCCAACGCAGTTCTGCCTGAGAACTTGCCTTCTAAACGCAACACATACCAAAGAAAGAATACTCTTCTGGTGAAGTTAGCGACATCCTTGTCACCCTACTGACAAAATAATTCCTCCTGCTGGTTCTCACTATACAGGAAGAAACTTTCAACACAAAATAGACCCTGTTACATTTGGAACAGAGGGATTACAGCAGCCCGGCAACCATCCTGGCTCAGCAGTCCTACTGCAATTCACACCCCAATTTTACCTGCACCAGAGGCTTGTCTCACAGTGAGGGGATCACAGACTCAGGGATCAGAATGACCAAACCCACATTGCTTTTAAATAGGCCTCAGGGTTTTCACAGACTGCCATTTATGGTATTCCCTATAGGTATACCTTATTCCCCAAGCATTAAGGATGGGGATTTCCCATAAAACAATCTAGAAGAGGCAGAGAAAATGAGAATGAATCCACGAGTGTGCCACATTTTTTTACAGACCTGTGCTGTTGTGTCAACACAATAGGCCCAAACAAGTGCTTCAACAGGAATGTACTATTCCAACAAACAAAAGGAGATTTTTGTGGGTGTGGAAAACCTATTTGGCTCATTTCAGAGATTTAAATATTATTTAACTCACTGTTAATCCACGCTGTATTCTTTTAAAGGTGCAAAAGCTTGATTCTCCACAAAAGAACTCAGAAGAAGATTAAGTGAAATGTGTGTATGGGAGACAGGATTGGACAGGGGAGGAAGATGGAGGAAAAATGTTATTCCAGTCTAGGATTGAATGGAAAGAATATTCAGATAGGATTTCTTCTTTCAAAAGGTAAAGGGACCTGACAATCTGGGGGCCACTAGTAGGGCAGGTTAGTACCATCTGTGGCTCGGGTTGGGGTGCAGACACATACAGTTACAGGCAGAGGAATCTCCAGCAATGCAATAGTGATGTAGGCCGTCAGCGTGATCTCATCGTTCACTCCACCCTGCAGGGAACCACAAAAGTAGATATTGATCCCACACAGCACCACTGGCTTCTCCCTGTGCTACATATCTACATCTTGCAGGGACAAATTCTTCCTAGCCTCCTTCTCATGGTAAGTCCTTCAGAAGCTGCCATTGGCTTCTCCCTGCTTCTGTGATAGCTCACATATTTAACTCCCCCTCCTCCCCAACCCCCAAGGGCTGAAATAGCTCTGTTGGTCCCAGAGTGACTTATGGTCAAGTTCCAGCCTGACAAAGCCCATGTGGAGCCAACCAGGCAGACATGTTACCTTCATAGCATTGTTCAGGAGTGTCCCAGAACTGCGGAAACAGCCGTTCTCCTTCTGGTTCTGAGTGAGCCAGACCAAAGCGTCCTGGATATGCTTCTCATCTATGAAGATGTGAGGCCGGGCCTGGGCAAAGGACTTGAGGACAAAGGCTGTGAGCCTGAAAGTGACAGAGGGAACTGAGAAATCCTGAGCAGACCCTGTATCCATCATAGGTCATAGGGCCCGTGTGGGCATCACTGTTCTGGAAGAAAGCAGTAGAGGCTACAGGACTTGATCACAGGAGGCTGGTTGGAAACTGTGAGCTAGCTTAGGGTCTCAGTGAGATAGGGACCAATGGTAAATGGAGCCTGCCATAGCCCTGAGGGGTGCGGGTAGGTGGGCAATGGCACTCTGGGGATTCATCAGCATCTTCTGCTAACAAGAACTAGCTAGGGCATCCTGGAGGTCGCCCTCACTTGAGCTGAAGAAGGGTGTCAGGGGAGGTAGGTAGCTATCAGTGCAGCATTGCAAACCTAAAAGCATCTCCCTTAGTATCCTTCCCTGCTCCATTATTCCACATGATTATCCTATGATGCCATGATTATCATTTCATCTCCACCTCCATTTCAACCTCCACAATGACCAAACACAGGAGAACACTGAGGAAAAAGAGGGCATGAAAAGCAGAAATGAAAAGCCAGTGGTACTGAAGTCTTACCAGGTATTCCCAACCTGCCCATAATGGGGCCCAAAGGTGCTATAAGAACCATCCCAGTGTTTGTAGTTCAATTGCCTTTGATACCCTGAAATAGAGCATGGAAGAATATTTCAGTTGTCACAGTACTTTTCAAGGAGACATGCAAAGGAAATGTAGCAGACATGGGACACAGTGTCCCCATTCTTATGGCACAAGTGTGAGCTACGCTGCTCAGCGTTACAATGGAAGTTCAGGCAAACCCACAGCTCTGAGTACCTCCATCCTTGTGCTCTTCCTCTCTCCTAAAACACCTGGAAACTGGGTATCTGTGGTCATTGCTGCTCTCTACCCTAGGCTTGATGAGGAGAGGTAAATGTATCCCAGACTTGAGAGATATGGGAAAATGGTTCCCAGAGGAGAACTGAATACAAAGGTGAGCCCCACACAGAATAGGGATGCAGAAAGCAGGATAATTTTCTTTGGAGGAAGTGTAGTTTTTCTGCAAAATATCTGAGTAAAAACAGTCCCTTGTTAGTCAGCAGATACCCACCATGTCCATATGCCAAAACCAGGACAACCGGTGTTATGTCTGCCACCATGTCCTAGCTAGTGTGTTAAAATTCTGGCCTAGTTGAAGGTGAGTGACACTTTCTAAATCTAAATCCTAAGGAGGATCTAAGATCTGCACAAGCAGTTGCCACAATTAATGGTTGCAGCCTGATTTACGTATTTCATATATCCCTTTTCTTATGGAGAGAACTCTGAGTTATTGGCCGTCCTGGACTTTTTCTATGTTCCTGTTTGGATGCTGTCCTCTCTTACCCTGCACCTCCGTCTGAGTGCAGGATTCTCTCTCTTATAGATACTGTATTATATACACCTGACCTACCACATGTTCCCTTAATGCACCAGGACAATCTCCCCCAGATCATATGTGCCAGTGGCCAATAGTGTCCTTATCCAGTTGCCAAGGGAAGGAATGAACAGAGAAGCAAAAGCCGTGTCCCAGCTCACCGCTCACTAAGTATCCAACAGCCTTGGATTTGACCTCCTCACTCAGCTGCCCTGTCTTGTTCAGATAGTCCAGGATGTAGATGTTGGGTGCAAACAGGACCATGTTCTGCTCCCCACAGCCGAATGGCATCTGGAGGAGCTGGTGCAGGTTCTGCATGGCAGTGCCCATGATGTCACCTGGGGAACGGGAAAATTTCCAGTGTAAATTAGCACTGTTCAGGGCTTGCCAGTAGACTAAGCACAGCCTGAAGAAACATGGCAGTGTTTCAAAATAGCATGTGACACTTTAAGAATACTTCACTTACCTAGCACTGAGAAATATGCTCTGGCTGAGCCATCCACTACAGCATCTGGGAGAACCAAGGAGACTGGCTCTGACATTGACTTTTCTGTGATAAAAACCAGATCAATTTGGTTACAATTCCGGATATATCTACATGCATGGCTAGCAGTTAAGAGGGTGAGATACCATCCCCTGCACGGGGGTTTCCTGCCTTCAACAAATCCATTCACCTGTAATTTTGTTGTGGAAGCTTCCCATCCTGCAAATTTTCTGTTGGGCCTGCAATACCCTCACACACAGTCTCTCACAGACTTCTACGTGGCACTATCAGCTGGCCTTGACTGACAAATACACTTTCCATCCTATTTTTCTGGCCTCTTCTGCTTTGGTGGGCAGACCTGGCTTACTGCAGAGTCCAGTTTGTGATTTTACACTGATTGCATGAAAGACGTTAGAGATAACCCTATTAAATTCCAGATATTCTCTCCCTACAGGGACCTGGCCAGCCTCAGTTCCTAAGAGATGTGCTTCTGCCTCTGTGATTGCAGGGACTATTACAGCCTCAGCTCTTCTCCTTTAGGAAGAATTAGTTTCACTACCAGTTGGACATACATCTAGTTAGTTCAATTTTATCAGATCCCTACACCTTTCTTCTCAGAGCGGAGCATACGCAAACCTTGTCTTCTCCCTTTGTCTTTGGTCTCTACCTCAGCAAAGAAAGTCTTAGAAAGTAAAAGGCTCTTACCAGATGCACAGAGCACAGAGTTGTAAGTAGTTTCCACCTCAGTCCCTTCCGGCTTGAGGAAAAAGGCAAGGAAAAAAGCAAAAAATGAGAAACAACAATAACAACGAAAAAGAAAAGGAAGAAATATCAAGAGGGTAACTAAAATGGACTCTAAGAAAATGAAATACTTGTAAATTCTCCTGTGGTTATAACTTCATTATACTGAAAAGTCTTTAGAAATTGCTTACAAACTTTTTTCCTCCATGTGCTAAACTGAGGATAATTGAGATTACTGAGAGAGGCCCTGCAGCTTCACAGGTTATGATGCAGATAACATGCAGGATGATGTTACCGACAGTGCCAGTAGTTACATATTACAAGAATCCTAGATCTGCCTTACTGAAAATTCAAATGTCTGCAATGTAAGAAGGAGTTGCAATGTTATATATTACTCCTGACTTAATTTTGTTAAATAAGATTATTCCTTCCTGTTATGCCTAGGATTGACAATATTACGACGTATTATATAGATTTCACTATACAACAAGCTAGTACTCTTTGTTTGCTATTAATATCACAGGGAGTCTTATACTGTGGATTAATTTTATGACTGGCTGTTTATCATGGGAAAAGCTGTGGTTTTATTTGTTGCAAAACTGCTTAAGAAAAAAAATGTACAAAAGAATGCAAAAATAAAAAGTTAGTTCATACTGTTTTGAACATTCTTAAAAATGTAATAAAACCAATTCAAAACAATGATGATAGTTTTGTTTGGAAATATTTGTAGATTGTGGTGATTGTTCCATATTCCAGAGTACTGGCCATGTGCTGGAGGAGATGCATAAGGTTTCTGGCTAGTCTTCCATTTACAACCTATCCCTGTGATTTATTACAGGTAAAACTGAGGAGTTCTCGTTTATCTCCCAGGTGATGTGTCTGGGACAAACCTGTCATTATTGCCTGCTTTATTATTTCTGTCCCACTATGTAATGTAATACCCTGATTTTACTATGAGATGGAAACATTATGAGTTATGTGCTCTACATTATGAGTTATGGGCTCTGTTGGCCTGTGTGAGATTTATCAATGCTTCTTTTATAAAAGCATGCGGAGTAAGAGTCACACAAGCCATTATTGCTGCTATCATGGCTAAAACAGAAAACCTTTATCATACAGCAACTGTTGCTGTAGAGCATGAAATTATTATTTCTTTTCTGTGCCACCAAACTCAGCAGCCACTTACCTCCACCAGCAGCTGTCTGATGACCGTGTCCTTCCGCCCTTTCTCAGGGGTCTCCACGATGGCATTCCCACAGGGCTGCTGGTTCTGCAGGGCCTCAGTGCTCACCGAGAACTCCACCTGCCCTGGAGGAAACAGGGGTCAGGCAGCTCTGCCAGGCAGTGCAGGGGAAATATGGGTTCGTGTTTGTGCTGGGCACTCTCTGGTGCGTTAAAGAGAAGCTCTTCCAAGAGGAGAACTAAACTCAAGATAGTGTTTTATCTTGATCCAGCTGCAGCCTGCCAGGCCACCTCCTTCGTGATGGCCACATGAGCAGGTGTTAGTCCATCAGCAAGAAGAGTAGTGGAGGGACAGGTCTTGTAAATCAAACAGTCTTTTTCTGGGAGGCTTCAGGGAAAGCAAGCTTTGGTTAAAATATTTCAGACTCAACCACATTAAGCTAAGACATTCTTAGCTCCACAACAGGAATGTCTAAGTGCTTTGCATGCATGGAGAGAATCTGTGATTTCTATTCCAATGTTCAGAAAACAATGGCCCATAACACTTAAATAGTTTGTTTAGGACCTGGAAACTGCATCCCAGTGTAGTGTCTCAACTTCAGGGTTGGACTTCTCACCTCTGGCATAGACAAGATCCTTCCAGACAGGTTTGGAGTCACCTAGCTCCTCACACCAAAGATCTGATGTCATCCACAAATACCTGATCCCAGTATCTTCTTGTTGTCTGGCCTCTTACCTAGAGATCTTGGTGTTACTGCCCAAGCCACAGTTTTCCTTTCATTCATGCAGATGCAGTAGGATTCTTCCTGCTTCTCTACTGGTGTAGCCAGGAAATTAGTAGATTCAGCCAGAGACACGCTGACCTGCCGTTGTACAGAGAGGTGTCACGAAGGTTGGAATTGCAGAGAAGCTGCAGTTACTGGAGACAGTGCAGTACATGGAAATGGGTAGTGGAGCTGGTTATACTGTGGGACTGAGAACCTTATGGATATTGCAGAGCAAGAACTGGGTGATAAAGTGGGAAAAGACTGAGATGTGTACAATTGTAAGAGATTGGGGAGGTAAGTGTAGAGAACAGGACATGTATCTTTGGAAAGGAAATTGATTCTGGGAAAATGGAGAGCATGGACCAGTTGTGTGAGTAAAGGCAAAGCAATGACTACAGACGTAGCCATGAATGAAAGACCCCCCTCATGATTAGTCAGGTGAAGAGGTAAAACACTAGCAGTGGGAAAGGTAGTAAGGGAACAAGGGAGAGTGAAATAAGGAACCTGAAAATAGCAAACAAAACTGGAACGACAGGGAAATAAATGAGAGTGCATTGGAATGGCTGTACCGGTGCCCCTCCTTGTTTCAGCTTCGTTCCTTTTAGAATAAAAATCTGTATTTATAAAAAACTAAGCAAAGGTGATTGAGATTTTGTTTGAGTCATCTCCCAAATTCTCTCTTGGCTTTTTTGTTGGTGAAAGAATGCAGATAAGAACAGTGAAGCTCTATAGCTGTGCTCGGTGTCTTAGGGGCAGACGCAATAAATCACAGGGAGTCTGCATATTCCAGAAAATCTGGCGTGATACTTTGCGAGATGTTTATATGAGATGAGACTAAAGGCTGAAGACAGGTATCCACCCTGGTGAACCTGGAGTTTCCATGTCGGTATGCAATGACACTGTGGTCTGTGGATAACCCAAGTTTCATATTTCTATAGGAGAATGACATAAATTTGTGATGACAAGGCTGGGGGCCTCAGCACAGAGCTTTATGTTCTGAATGAAATGCAGCTTCAAAACTTTGTCAGAAAAACATATTCCCCCATCATTAAATACACCAAGAATTCCTACATATGTACACCTATATGAAATTATAGTCAGAGATCAGTCATCTGGCTTGGGAAACCATGTTATAAGTGGCCCATTGTAGCCTTCCCCAAGCCGTCAGACTGGGCAAAGTTGTGAACATCTCTTACCCTGATGCAGGCACTCAGGTAGTTGAAAACGGTGGCTTTCAGCGTGAAGGACTCACCACGCACCACAGAGTAGGGCAGGGTGAGCTCTACAAAGAAGGGCTGGAAGGCTCTGAGGGACACTGTCGGGGACAGGCCAAAGCCTGTGTCCGCCGAAGTGCAGAATGCATTGGCTTTCCACTCGGTGATGGTGTCAGGGATGGTCACATCTAGATCAGCATTTCCCTCAGAGCTGTCGAGGGACGGAGAACAAGATTTCAGTTATATCCCGGTGATCACCTATTTTTTTCTCAGCCTACTGAACAACACCCACTGACAGCAAACTCCTGACCAGCTGGGATATGGGCACTGGCTTTTGCATGTCATCCCAAAGCATCCTATATTTAGTGACCTTGAAAAATCCCTCTGTCTACTAGAAATACCCATCTCACTGAAATACTGATACTTCCATTAAGGCTTAAATATCTTCTGAGGTTTTGCCCCAGTTACCACACCCTACATTCCCATAAGCACTTACTTCACTGAAATTAAGTCCCAGATCCATGTCTCAGGGAAGTACTTCCGGATGGTCTCCACAGGATTGCCAGCAACCATATGTCCCGTTATTTCATAGTCCAAATCTTCAAGCAGATTCAATGCAGTGACTAGCAAATTTGTTCAAGGACGGGAAGAAAGGAAAAGACGTGTCAACTCCATTCTAAATCAGGAGGATACTTTCCTTCCAGGTAGTGGTTATTCTTAGCTAAAATTTTAAAATTGAAGGAACAACTTTGAAACCTTGGCCACTGGAAACACATGCATTTCTCTGTTATCATCTCAATATTACATTTTTTCTAATGTTGCTGCTCCTTTTACAGAGATTGGATAGGGTTGAGCATTCTTCCCCCACTGCCAGCAAACCCAGCAGTGCCAAAAGAGCCATGTATGATGATGTTCTTGAAGGTACATTTCTACTGCAATACAGAGTCAAATGTGGAACTTACTGTCTCCAGATATTACAGTTGCATATAGTTTATTAAATTTGGTTGAAGAATTCATTGTGTTTATACATGACCAGAAACAGAAGCCACACTTAGCCCTCCCCTCCTCCATCTAAGATTCTTTTGAGATGAATATGGGTCTTTACATCTCTGGCCATTAGCAAATAAACGGTTCCAGAACAGGGAGATGCTTTCTCACAGTGTTGCATAGTGTTGTGCCTTATGAAAGGCTTTCCATCAGCCTTAGAAGATGTTACATCTTCTCAAAGCAGCCAGCTGTCTCAGGCCATGCTCTGAAGACAAATCCTGCATTTCAAAACCAAAGATCTGATCTGTTATGAATAGAAGGCTAGAAGCTATCACCAGACCAAAAGCTATAATTTTTTAATAGGAGCTGAGATACTGCACCAGAAGAGTCAGTGACTGGAAGTGATACAGGTGAGAGTATATAGCCTTTCTAATCTCAGAACTATTCAGAAAAAAAAAATAAATCATTATTCTATCTTCACAGTCACTGAAGCTGCAGAGAAGTGATGTGATCTACCCAGCCTCTTATAGTAATGTGAGTGGGAGAGCTGGGAACAGAACCAAATTTCTCAGCCACCAGTAGTAAAATATCTACCCACAGAATTGTACCACCTTCTCATTTATCTTGTCCCACTTTTGCCCTAGTTGTTCTCTAGTTATTGCTAGAATGTGACTACCTAGCAGTAAAGACTCCTTTTTTAGGTTTCCATAGCTGGACTCAGATCTGATGGAAAAAAGCCACTACTTTGTGCTGGCACAGCCCATCCAATGTAGGCAAACTGTCTTAGTGCCTACAGGATCCCTGCTGTAGGGGCTGGCATGGGAGTCACCGAGCACACACAGTTCTAGCCAGGCACATCTGTCTAGCTAGGGATAAGCAGGCAGAGGTGTATCAGTTTCATATTTCAGGACTGAGGCCAGAAGGGAGTGATCCTGAATTAGGTCAGTATTATCTGATAAGAGAATCTGGTCTGCCTGGTGTAATTAATAGTCAAAGAAGTAGAGGGAAGGAAAGAAGCAGGGTGGCAAATTTTAGGTAGTTGTGTGGGCGGTAAAATGAAGCACATATTCTTACTAGAACCGTAACTCCTTTCCTTCATGTGTCCTGGATAATGCTGGCAGATTTCAGGCTTATGGATCTTGCTGCTAGTGAAGACTTTTAAGCCCAATTCCTAGTAAACAAAGAGAAAGAAGAGCAAAAAATATGCAAACAGTTTTGAAAATAAACTATTTTTAGTATGTCAAGAATAGATGTACTTATGTCTGGTATTGATCAGAATAACAAAGGCTTGTCTATAAGTGCCAGATAGACTGGTTCAACCCAGATGTTGAGGCTTTATCCTGTTATACTCATCCTAAGGCTAAATCTTGGCATGATCAGATGGAAAGCTAAGGCCACAGGTCTACCTTGGGGACATCTGCCTGGGTGAAAATGACATGTGTGAAAAGCATTAGGTTGAAGATATCCAAAAAGTCTTGTGCAGGACTCTTTAGATGGGTATAGGTGTGTTTGTGGGCTATCAAAATAACTGGCACTTTATTAAAGACCTATCTACACCAGACAGAGAGAAAACATGCATGACTGAGGAAGGGTTTCTAATATGGTATCAGGGGTCACTTCTCAGGACTGTTTCCTTACTTGAGCCCATTCACAGGTATCTCTACTAGCAATGAGGAGACCCTTCAAAGTTTTAATGGTTCAGAGAAGCACTCAGGTACCAATGATGGGCTACATAGATGCGGGGCCTGGGCCTGGGTATTGTCTTGCATACAAAAGTTAGCAAGCTCAAAGCAAGGTTTACTAAAAAACCCTTCAGGATAGGGGAGAAGAGGAGAGGAGACTGTATTCCAAAAAGGAATAACAAATTAAAACAAAAGGCTGGAGCTTACTTTGAGAATGTCATAGGCATCACCTTCACCGTCAGGAGAAATGGGTATGTAGACGAATCCATTTAATAATATGTTGTCAAGTGACACACAAGGGTTTATGTTGTCTTCTTCCAGGTAGTAGTCCTTGAAGCTATAACCCCGGAGTTCCTTCAGTGGGAGAAGATCGTACACCTGGGGAAATGCAAATGACCAGGGAAAAGTGTGGCAGGTTGGCACTTACAGCGACACAGACACTACTTAACACTCCTTTGATAAAAGCCAGCTTCTAAAAAACAAGTGTAGTGAATGCAGCTATAAAAATACATGGCCCCATGTCCATAGTGGTGTCAATTGTAGTTGAAGGACTGGTTCTTTCTTGTACTTGCTCATTACCAGAAATAACCAAGACTTACAGAGCTGGGAGAGAGCTCATCTTCAGGTTTCATGAGGAGAACGCTTTTGTCCACAGCACGGAGGGCACACAGGGACCTTGGTGAGGTATGGAGTTGCAGGCGTGTGTTGGAGGCAGGAAGACCTTCCTTGGGTACAAAACTCAGTCTGACCTGCAACCCCAAAAGGAAGTTAAAGCAGCCACTTTTCCAGATGCTGTTACATGTTATTATATTGAAGCATCTAGCCTTGTGAACAGAGCTCTGCTAGTGCCTTGCAGCTCTTCTAATATATATTCAGCTTTGACCAATGTAATTCATAAAGATGAGTGATTGCCTTTCTTATTCTGTCTTGCTCCATTTTTTATATTTATGGCTTTGTAACTTATTCTGGAATTTCAGTCACTAATCCTCAGTCAACACCTGGTCAGACCATTTCATGAACCCATTGTGAATTCTGCCTACATTCTGAACTGATAATTGAACTACTGGCCATGAGACAAACATGGGTTGCATAAACCCTTACATATACTCACTTTATTGGGGAGGCAACTTTCAACCTGGAAATCTGCTGAACTGGCGATGACTTCCCCACTGGGTGAAGTGGTATACACAAGCATCCGTGCCAGGGGAGCAATTGCTGCCTCAACAGGGAAGGTCAACTGAAATGTCCCATAAGCTATCAGAGAGAAAAAAGGCTAAGCAACATACAAGAAGTTCCAGTATATGCATTTGCCTTCCCCAGATAAAAAAGTCAAGTTCACTCATGCTGAACATTTTTTGTTAGCAGGGGCAGGAATACTGATGCATGACTGAAGTCTATGGCTGTTGCTAAAGACACCTGCATTCAAACAGGGGTCATGTAATAGCCAAATGAGATGAGTTTGGTGGGCCTCAACATGCCTTCTAGATTCTCCCCAGTTAACATCTGGCATGATTTCTTGATGTTCCCAACCCCTTTATTCCTCAAGCTCCAAGATCTTCTGCAGTCTACAAAAATAGATGAGGGAAAAAAAGTAGAAAGGGACTGTTGTAATGGGTGGCAGCAGTCAAGGTTGCAGACTGGTTGAAAGAATAACTTTGTAAAGTTACTGCTAAGCAAGCATTTAGCTGGAACACCAAGCTATTGCTCCAACCACAGTGGAAAATGCCCTGCTATGTTGAAAGACTCTTCCTAGCTGGGCCTGATCTTCATTTCACAATCTGGACAAATCTCTTGTTATGAGCCAGGGTGTTAGTTTAGCCACTACTACTAGTGAGGATGCAGAACTTTCTATGAACATGCAGCACGCAAGATCTTTTACTGTTTATACACACTACAGTGCAACTCCTCATAGACTTTCAAAATGTCTCCCTGGTCTCACTGTTGAAAGACTTTTAAAGATGTATCATAGCCAGCCTCAGTGACTGAAATGTGTAACCCTTGGACATTTATATGAATAAAATTAAATTTATTGGTTAGAATATAGGTATGTGTGTGTTTGCAATGCTTATAAGGGAGAAACGGTACCAAAAAATGAAGGAAAGTGAAAGAGAGAAAGAAAAGGAGACATGTGAGAGACATGACATTCCTGCTCACTGTACATGTGAGTCTCACAACATTGGTAAGCATCTGCAATCTGAATAGGGTAGCATGGTCAGCAGAAAGTGTTGGTTTGAAGAAAGAATGACGAAAGCATTATGCATATTTTTTGTTGAATTTTCTAAAATTTTCTGGTCAAAAAAATAACACCTGACAGAACTCAGAGAAAACAAAACTAACCCAAGCCACTTAATTTTAAAAGATTTAATTTTGAAAACACATTTCAGTTCAGACATTAAATGTTTGAATTGAAATGATTTCTCTACATCCCTCCTGCCCCCAATTATCATCAGAGATGCTAAAAATGCATAGTTCTGCTCACCATCTCCAGAATTCACAGTCAGATCATGGGTGTCTGCTAATACAATGCCTCCCTTGGCCATCACCTGTGTGACAGAGAAACCTTCCTGTAATTGTTGCTACCGGTGTTGAAGGGAAGGAAAATGAACGTTCACTGGGTTAACTGTAGGGTATGAGTATGAATAGCACTGCCAACTGTGAGCAAAATCAAGAAGATACTAAGCAAGCGCCAGACTGGAATTTGCTGTGTTTTTGGAGACAGAAATATTCACTCCTAGGAGAACCAATGTTTCCTCATTGGTTAGATCTGGCTTCCCTTTTGTACACATTTTTTATATATATATATCAGGTTCAAATGCACTTGCCTCTGAGCACACATAACTTTGGGGGTCATATGTGCATTTCTATCAATTTGGAACAGACTGATGATCAAAAGTTCTCCTCACTCCACTCTCAGCTGTATTGTGAAACAGTCTGGAGAAAAATCTAATCAAGATTAGTTTCATAACTCACACAGAGTTGGAATAGAAGGGCACATGCTGTAAATAAGAAGAGCTTGAATAAGGTACCTGAACTCAGGCAGTAAGTAACAGTCTTAATGCTAGATGTAATTTCCTCATTTCTAGAAGTTTCCTTTTTCACAACCAAAACTACCTTTTATACAATTGCTTTCCATGTAGGATATCTATTCCATAGCACCATATTTTAATTTCAAGATGTGTTTTCCACACCTATAAAAATGTAAGTTCCCTCACTGGTTACCTGCTGCATGTATATCTTAAGACCAGCTTTCCCAGGCTACTGGGATAAACAGGAATCTTGTGCTTCAATTTGTTGTTAGCAGTCTTGAAAATAAGCACCTGGACATCCCTACCACAGGTTTCTGTTCTCTTTTTTGTAATCTCAAAGTCCCCACGATGTTTTGTACAATCCATCAGAACAGGAGTGTCTGTTCCACTGATTTCTTCTAGCTCTCCAAGGCTACTCTCATCTCTTCTGCTAGTGTCATGAAATGGGAAAACCAGAAAAACAAATTTAGGGGGAAGGAAGTTCTATTTGAATAGTCATCCGATTCTTCCTGTTCTCCCAAGCAAAACTGATAGATCAGTGTTCAGCCACAGCTGAATTAGTGTCTCCTCTCTGCCCCCCCAAAATGAATCAATTCACGGTTCTCAATGCCAGCATGTTATAGTCTGTTCCAGTTACTGTGGTATCCCAGACTTTCCATCATTGCCTGATATACGACCTAAGCTCTAAGCTTATTGGGCTTTTCTGGTGCTGTAGTTAGAGGTGGTGCTTTAGTTTCAGTGGTCAGATAACTAGCAAAGGACAAAACTGAGTAGGAGACTGCTTTCCTCCTCAACTTTCATCTTCTTGTTGTAGTATGCTGGTTTCTGAGCTGAGACCATATATGAACCAGAATTTGGAATGGGGAAAACTGGGAATGCAGTATTATGAAATGAGAGTCTTGGATGGCTGCACCCAAGACAATGCTCTCTCCATCAACATTTTGTCTCTCTTCTGTTCTTAATAAAACATGTACACCCTACCCATGTCTGCATACAGAAGACAACACAAGAAACATTACAGAAATGTGTTTAAATCCCACTGCCACAGGCCACAGTTGAAACTNTGGTGTGAAGATATAGTGCACCTGGATCTCCGTGGGGGAGCCACAACTTAATGTCTCAGGCTTTGGCTCAATTTTCAGGAAACTCTTACTGGAGGAGTAAAACCGACTTATTCTACGTATGGTATGCTCATATGAAGGTGTGATCCAGTCGCTGTCATAACAGTTCAGTTCAGGTTTATGATCAGCCTGATAAAGAAGAATAAAAAGTTCACAGCTGACCAAACCCAGGTAGCAAGTCACATGAAAGTCCACAGAAAAACTCTGGGTATGTTCTGTATTTCCCACTCTTAGAAGAAGGTAGAGAACATGCACAGGAGACACAAAGAAGAGAGGTGACCTGCCAAGAAACTTGCTTTATCTTTCGATTGGCAGAAAGACTGACAACCCATGGATAGATATTTCCCCTGCTGATCAGAAAGAAAGAGGCTTACCCCAGTCCCTCTGCCCTGTCTTCCACTCACTTGGATTTCCAGGGAGGCTTGTGTGAAGGTGGTAGTGTCTATGGAAAACCAGGATTGTCCCTGCTCATCTGTAGTGTAATTCCCTTTGTATCTGTCTCCATCCACAGAAATCACAATGGTTTCATTGGCGATTGGAGCATCAGTGCCATCTACCAGCTTCACCTAACAGAGCAAAACCAAACTTTAGGTTTTAGTCTAGAAACAGAAAACAGTTCCCAAGTCTTAAAGCCTCTTCCCCCTTTTCCTCCTTGCTAGGCAGGATGTTTCTTACAGAGAATAACAAAAGACGTGAATGTGGAAACTTGTGGGGTGACTCCTGAGTTGTCTGAGGCAGCAACTGAGAAAATTCTCAGCAAAACAATCTGATCGGGCCAGGGAAATTATCTGTCAGAGCCCTACGTTCCTTAGTAGGTTTTAATTCCCCTGGCCAACTTCATACGGGACCTCCATCACATATCATCTGCCTCTTGGTTCAGGAACTCTAAGTTCAGGCTTGTGCCTTGCACCAGTCCTTGACTAAAGCTACGTTGGAGGTAGACCTACACCCAGCTCTTCCTCCTGCTGTTCCCATCTGGTTAACTGGACTTCCTTGGTTAAGCTCAGCCCTGACTCATCACCTCACATTGTCTGGTGACTGCTGGACTGGTGGTGGAACCTGTTACTGTCACCATCCCTGCTCTGCTCAGTCTGGTTGGATACTGTGGGACTGTGCCCTTGTTCATGAGGTCACTACACCTACCTGTGTTGTGGTCACCCTTTGCACCTGGATAATGTTGCCGTGTGGAATAGCCCACACTTGCTGCTCCCTGATGTTATTCTCATGTGTCAGAACAACAGGCCTTCTATTCTTTACTGGGCTGACTGCCAGGAGGTTCAGGGCCACGTGTCTGTTAGAGTGCCCCAACTGACAGTAATTCATCTGCCTGTGCAAAGGCAGAGGAAGGTGGACCATGTCATCTGCGCACTGCTATTCCATCTGATGGGATTGTGCTCTTGTGAGTTTGCTATGCCATTCATTGTCCAGGGTCTCAGAAGTTCCCTACCCTCCCAAAGAGCGGGATCCCTGGTCTGTACTGAGAGTCCAGCAGGTCAAATCTGATTCTGCTCATGATGGGTGTGATTTCACAGGAGCCTGTTCCAGTCATCTCTATTCCTGAGAGAAAGCACAGTAAAGAGGGATTATTAATGAATGGCAGCATTTCTAGACATGTCACTCCACTTTCCTCATCTTTGCCAGGCCCTCCTGTTATGGCCTCCCATCACTTTGCCATCTCCATGTGATACATACCCGTGCCATCTTCTGTGATCTTGCCTTGTACCTCAATGCTCATCTTATATCCCCTGCGCTGGAGCTGAAATATCTTGGTCCTTACTATATCAGAAACAC
Organism: Balaeniceps rex; assembly: GCA_013401315.1. Taxonomy (NCBI): domain Eukaryota; kingdom Metazoa; phylum Chordata; class Aves; order Pelecaniformes; family Balaenicipitidae; genus Balaeniceps; species Balaeniceps rex. The sequence continues at coordinate 16,691 of VYZW01047059.1, forward strand.
ACCCACGAGCATCTGCCTAAGCAGGGAATTGGAGAGAAAATTAGAATTTTGTGAACAAATTTGGTGCCTTGTGGGACAGGAATAGATACCCCAAACCCAACATGCTTCTGTCGTGAAATCCCAGCCTTATGTTCTAGGGTTGTCTCCAAGACCAGAACTTGTCTACAGCCTGTTTCCTAGTGTTTCATCCACACATATTCTGTGTTCTGTGAGGTACTTGACACTCAGTTCTCCAAGGCACACACTGATTTCCTTGTTAACTCCTTCCTACTGTAGTTATGTTTTTCTTCTTGTTTCTTCTGTTGTCTTCACTCTTTTCCTTGTTGCCCTTTCTCCTCTCTCCTTTGTTTGACCCATATACAATACTGCTTTCTTGTTTTCTCCTCACCTTCTTTGCTCTTTGCTCCCTGCCCGTCCCCCCACATCCCCCCGCCCCAGTTACAAAACTCTTCCACAGATTCTTTTCTCACTTTGGGGATCAATAGCAGGGACCTCACAGCTGCTAACTGGAGATTCGTCACTAGTTTCAATGGGGTCAGGATTTCAGCTGAGGGCTTTTCTTTGTGAGTCCTGTTTCCAGTTTAATGACCCACCTCTTAAGAATGCCTACCTCTGAGACCATCTGCTTTTCCCCGAACAGAGTGCTATCTCTCATGTCCTACTATCTCCCAACAGTCACAGATTTGGCCTCCTTTAGACAACATTGCCTATTACCCATAAGAAAGACCCCTACATTTTAATCTTGGGACTCACCTGCCTAGTGAATTCTTCACACACAGCTTCTGCTTCTTTTCCGTAACAATTTGAAGCAGAATGGGAAAATTTCCGGCACACTTGGACATTCACCAAACCAGGAACAGGTTTCCCATAGGTGTACCTATAATCACAGAGTGTTAAACAATATATTAGATGATGAGACAATCAGTTTGAGAGTCACATTCAGACACATCTCCTTAAAGACCTCTGTGGATGACTTCCTAATATTTCTTCTTAAAGGCTGACTAATCTGATATTTTAATGATTCTAGTGATTATGTTTCCATCATTTCCATGGTGAGATTCTTCCATCATCCATTAGAATCTGTTCTAGGTGGGAGGTCTCTGCAGGAATGCAGTAAAAGATTGTCTGTAGAAAATTCTTTCAGCCAGGCATATCCTTGTATCATGGACTCCTGAGGGTTCAATGAAGTAGAAAGGCAACCAGGGGCTCAGGAGGAGCAGTTTATGAGTTAAAAATGAGAACACTAGGTTTGCGCCATCTGTTTAAGTGATGTCTGATCTGACATCTCTGAGTATTTGAGGGTTCAGGATTGGCAGAGAAGCTCTAACTGAAGAAATGTACAGACAGAAAGAGAAAATGCACAGTAAACTGGGAGGATTGGTTTGGCAACATCTTTTAAGGAATGTAGAGAAGACCCTTCACTTTGACTATTCAGGCCAAGTAGCAGGCTCAGGTTTGATAGGGTGGAACAAGCCTGCACTAAATGTCTGGGAAAAGTATGGAAAGCCTTCCCCAGCTCTTCTTTTGGTCCTCAGCAGAAAGGAGGAGTGAAGGATGAGTGAGAGAGATTTACTCCAGCTCTGTGACTCACAGACCGCAGACGGACACTGGAAGCTCCGTGTCCTTAATAGTAATCATCTTGGGCAGCTTCACCAGGACCTCATACTTGGGCAGCACTAGATGGGAGAGAGAAAAGTCTGATATGAGAAGAGTGAAGGAGAGCTGTGTACTACACAGCAACCCAAACACAGAGCCAGGATCATCTTAATATGAACCATCACCTCTCTGTGGTCTGCAGTACAGCCCTGCTTCCCCTTCCCTAGGTTTTCTCAGCTTTCACCACCGCTTTGGATTTAAAGGGAATTTAAGGAGGGCTGTAGCCTTTACCTTCCCTCATTTGCAGCACATGCTCATGTGATCCCATTGGCACCAGACAGCTGTGTAGATCCCTTATGCCTATTCAGAAGGACACACTGGCCCTGTGTGTTGTGTTCCACATTTCACAACACATAATTTGCAACTAAGACTTGGAGTAGAACGTTCACCACCTGTGTCATTTACCACATTGAAAGGGATTGAATCATTGATTCTCTCTGTCTGTTTCTCACTGTTCTGGAGATCCTAAGCTGCTGTTAGGCTCACTAATATGTAGCATGTGAAACTGTCCTGCATGTCCAGACATTTCTAGGGAATCTAGCCACAGACTCTCAGGTCTATATTTTCAAGTGGACGAGGCAGCAACAAGGCCTGATATAAAGGGTGGCAAGTAAAAGGCATATTTTTCTCCTGGGTATGAAGTTATGTCCCTCTTCCCGTATTGCATCCTGCAACCCTAAATCCCCAACTACTCAAGCCCAGGACTGGACTGAAGCATGTAATGGCCTGCTTCAGGGGGTGCACCTGAGGTTTTTTTCACAGTGCAAGGAAATCAAGAGCAGTGAGGGTGCACACCCAGACCCAGGAACTAGAAAGCAACCCTGGGTTATACAGTTTAGACGTAAATTTGCCTCTAGGGTGGGAGGCAAAGCTCAGTGTTTCAACCCCAGGGTACATTTCCTCAAAAGGCTGTAAGAGAATTAGCAACACGGGAGATTCATGGGAATAAGACCAAAGAACAAATAAAAGAAAAACGAGTTTAGTGTGAAGCTAAGAAAGGGACATACATCTTTAATTTTGGGGGGCGTTCAGAATGATCTTTGCGGGAGGAGGCACAGCTCGTCTGTCACCATGGCAGGCCGAAGCCTGTAACCTGGTTGCTGTTCAAATTATTCACCGTGTTCATACTAGCCACCATGCCTGACTTTGAACCAAATAAGCCAGCTCCCATGGACTCCAGTGACAATCTTCTTTGGGTCTGCACCCTGCATATTCCAGAAACAGCAGGTTCTGAGCAACGCGCTGGGTTATTTGGGCTCCATGTACAGCCGGGGGGAGCCCGGGAGTGTGGAGCACAGGCCAAGCAGCCTCCTCAAATGCACACAGCCTAGCCAGAGTACACGTCTACAAACACCCGAGAAGCTTTATTACAGAACTGGGGGTTAGAGTGCTCCCTGGGGCAGCACATTTCTCCTTACTCAGTCTCTACTACCAGACTGTTTGCATCTGCTTGTAGCATTTGTGGAGTGTTCTTCTTCAGACTGCAAGTGGAGAAAGGGAACTGATGCAGATGATGAGAGAGGCAAAAGAAGGTCACCAAAATATTGTCATCTCTTACTCTGCATCTAGTGCTACTTGCAACAAGCTGCTGGACCGAAAAGTGACTAAAACAAAGTCAGCTGAAATTGGTGCCACAAGCCATGAACAGGAAGCCTGTCAGACCCTGTACTCCCAAGAGCCCTATGAGCAAATACAAGCTCAGGCAGGTTGCAGAGATGCCATAAAGTGAGCAACCACCTCTGATACTCAGCACCTTCTGGGTCAGCCCCTCCAAACCCCATTGCCTATGTATTCAGTCCCTCCCTTCTCCATGCATTTCCCAGGAAATCTCAAAGTAAAAGTAAAAGGCACTGCTGTCAGCCCCACTTGCAGCCCATACCTCCTCTCCTTACCGTATTCCTCCACGCTGAAGGAGTGCTCCACATGGGACGAGAAACTCTTCTGCACGACTATTTTGTAGGAGCCTCGGATGGGGTCCGAGGTGAGGGGGAAGGAGAGCTGTGTAAGGCCGGTCTCTAGTTCCACCCCTTGCCATTGGTACACACGGTTCCTCTGGGGATCCTGCAGGTGAGGATAACTCAAGGTCACAAGACAGTACAGGAGGCTCCCAGGGACAGAGCAGTGGATTGCCCAGTTACCAGCCCATCCCGGCTGGGAAATGCCTAGCTGTAATTATTCAATAATCTGTGAGGATCTGTGAGCACTTACCTGTCAATTCTGCACAACTAGCATGCAAGAAAGCTTTTTAACCCTGGAGGTCTGTGTTGTCTCCCCTTCAGCTCTACCTGCATGTTTATGAAGGATGGGGCCAGGAAGCTGGGAAAGACAGACTGGCAAGTTAACAAGACAAAGAGATGGATAGCAGGAGTAAGTGGAGCACAGGTAGAAAGAAGGGAAGTTTCAATCTTCTTTACTTGCTATACAGCCTGCTAAAAGTTTTTTTCCCATGCCTGGAATAGAGACTGTCTGAGTACCAGTGCATAATCTGCTGAGGAATGAGACACCTGATCTATCTATGGGACCGAGAAATGTACATGTGTAAGAGTCCAAAGCTTGTGGTGGGGTGGGGGAGCGCGGACAGGAACGGAGGAAAGTATACCCCACATATGTGCATCCCTTCTTGTCTCTCCCTGCTCCTAATGCTGGAGCTGAAATCTCACTACTACTACCGCTGAGTATTGCTCATTATGAACTGACCATCAATAGGCTGTGCTCCGAATTCATCAGCTCAGCCCCAAATTTCTTGTAGAAGTCACTGAACCAACGTAGTAGTTTGCTGCGTAGTTTGATGCACCCTTTCCAGGCTCCTCAGCAGGATGGTTAATGTTTACAGTCTTTCATTTTCTGCCTGCTCTTTGCATTGTACCTTGGCTGTCACCAAAAGTCTATTTACTCTAGATAGGTATGTGAGTCAAGGTATGTGACTGTGTGCATTTACTTCACTAAGATTTTATCTCAGGGCTTAGGGAAAAGGGGATGTAAATGACATCCCCCAGTTGGAGGTCACCGGTCAGGGGGCAGAAGAGGGGGCCTTCTTCCCAAGAAGCACCCAGGGAGGAAGGCACAGTCAGTAAAACGCATCCCACGGCTCTGACCAAATCCTCTTCATCATCACGTTTCAACCCTGCTGAAGAGCTCACCACTTCTTGTGAGGGACACCACCGGGCTTCCTCAGAAGAGGAATTCAAGAAAATGCTTACAGCTGGGCTTGTGAACTTTTTGCCATTTCTGTGATGTATTTATAGGGAAGGCCTGAAAGTCAGTTTGTTTGCTTTTCCTCAGGAAGGTTTTTTTCAATGACAGAAGCAATAGGTCAGGATAGTAGTTCAGAAATAATAGGCTCATACTAACTTCTGCCTTTGTGGCTGACTACGATCAATTAGTGACATTAAGGTTGTGGACTGATGAACATTTATTTCCTTAGCACTGCTGACCTTAAGCTGTCACCTTTCTTCACTCCTGCCACCCCTTCCTTTGGGCCAGTCCAATTTTCCTGCAAGCACGTGGTAAACTGCACTGGCAGATCTGATCTGGCCGAAAAAAACACCCTAGAGAAAAATGGTGAATTTGCTGCCAGATGAGTTTCCCACTCTACAAGACTGCCTCGCAGACATCTGTGAAAGCCAAACAAGGGCAGTGCTGGACTGAGAAGGAGCATTAAGGAAGTGAGAGGTGATGGTGGGGATGGAGGACAAGACCTACATAAGCTGGCTTGAACAGCACGGACAAACACCACGCCTCACAGGCCGGAGCTGAAAACACAGGATGGCCCTCCTAGTGATTTAAAATCAAAGCCTTTCATGGTACTGACACAAAAAAAGGTTATGAAATTATTCAGCTTGTTAGGCAAAGGCATATGGGATTTCTGGAGGCAGAGGATAGGATTTATTTCTTCTTGCTCCTTTCATGAAAATCCTGTACTCAGTCAAGTATCATCTCATTGAAAGGGAAGGGACCTGTTCCACAACCCCATGGGAGAGCCTCAGCAGAAGGTAGTTCTGAGATGCTCTCCTCCACCTGCTATCCCACACCACATGATCTCTTACTCTTTCTCCAAATATTCAGACTGTCAGTGGAGGAGCCCACCGGCTCTGCAGCTCTGGTCTGGAACTTTGGTGACGGGAAGAGAGAGTGACAGCACTCTGACAGAAGGGTAGAGAAGAGGAGCATAGCTTGTTTCTGGCCCACCTTCTGCCTCCTCTGTTGTGACAACACCCCCATCTCTGGAGAGAGACAGTGCAGAATGGAGACAGCAACGCCAAGCAGCAAGGAGCAATGACAGGACTGACTACATAGGACCCATAATCACGCAAACCAACTTAAGATTTGTGCACACTAATTTCAGCACTGTTTGTGCTGCTATCATGGCTTCAGGGTCCATTGCTGGGTCCTTCCCATCAGTTTTCCACTAGAAGATGTCCCAGATAACAATTGTAAATTCTGGTTTCTCAGCTGAAAAAGTGAGTACTTGAATCATTGACAGAAACATCCCTCCTATTAACTTTTGTCTGTCACTGAAGTTCAACTGTTTAAAAAAAAAAGACAAAAAGGGCATGCTTGGGAAGATAGGGGACGTCTGCTTACATAATTTTGTTTCTTTAGTTTTGCTAGTTTGGTTAATGCAGTTCTGTGGTTTCAATGACATTTGGCAGACAGAAAATCTTAGTTCTGCTTGGGAAAAGGAGTAAGCCATTCTGATATGACCTCTAGGCAAGTGTAATTCTGTTCACGGCATGGCTTGTACTGATTAACTATTTTGTTCCTACAGCACATTCCCCAGTCAAAGAACCATTGTCGGAACTTATTTTGATGCCCTACTACTCAGCCTTGCTTTACACAAAGGAAAAAGGTCATGCACCCATGTTTTTTCCCTTGCACCTCATCCTGAAAACGCCACTGCTGGAGACTACTACCTCTGTGCCTGCACATTCTGCTGAAATAATAGACATGTAGTTATCCACTCACCTGAACATAGACAAATGGAAACTGTGGGGAAAGAACAAAGGAAAATCAGCATTAGAAATATTAGTCACATATGGATGGAAGTAATTTCCTGATTTGGACAGAACAACCACCTTCTAAGAAGTCCTTTGGGTTCTTCCTTTTCTGTACTTGCTCTATTTCCTTAGTTCTTGATGGTTAAGGGAATCTCTTCTATAATATTTCAGAGTCCCAACTGTTTGTCTTACCACAGTATGAAAATGTGAAGTAAGAGTTTTCAAAGAACTTGTCTGCATGAGGAACTGATTGCCAGATAAGCTAAAAGGTGGACTTACACGCCTGACCAGTTCCTTAAAACCAAGTCATTGTCATGCTGATCTCTCTGCCTCTAAGCATGTGGTTGCACCCACTGCCAGAAACATCTGCGCATCTGTCACTTTCAATGGAAACTTGTCCCACCCATTTTTTTCGGTAATGAGATCCCTGCCTACATGCTTAGCCACGTACATTCCTTTGCAAATCTGGTTTTAAACACCTGTATCCCTTTGAAAAAGGGGATATGTTTCTCAGTCAATAGAGACAGGTGGAGTGTGTCCCAGGACAGGATATGGAATGGGTCAAGGATGGTGTGAGTAAGAAAGGATGGGTCAAGGATGGTGTGAGTAAAAAAGGATCATATGATTTAAAGGCTATCTTCAGTGGTTCTGGATGATGACAGTAATGGTGTTAATTGGGAATTAAGCCTCCTGGTTAACAGCAAAGAATTATGGCTCTACCTTCTCATTCAGCGGGTAGAAGTCTTTGTCCAGAGAGACGATCCGAAACAGAACTGAAGGGTGTAATGGAAATAAGCAAATTCCACTGTTAAATTTGTAGCCATTACCAGGAAATATCAGTGTTCAGTAATTTATAACTTGGACTCATTCCACGGATCAACAGGCTCTGAATTGAGATCTCTAAGTTATGGAAGCAATTACTTCAGGCTCTTTCTCTTGCAGATGGTGAGAGGCAGATAAATTTAGAAGGATAATCAGGTCTTGGCTGAACCGAATTGTCCCTTGGGAGTGCCTGTCCTGCTTTGTTGATTCAGGTGCAGCCAAGGGAGACTATGCTTTGAAGTCATCCCAGATTTGTGCCTCTAGTTGAGTAGAATGAATCTGAGCCTGTGCCTACATCTGGCTGAGATGCTGTGCCTGGAGCATGGAGAATAGGAATGATGAAGATACCACATGCCCTAGATCTCAGCTGACAGAAATAAGATTTAGTGAGTGCTTTAACTCCCCCCATGAAGAAGTCTGAAAACTTTAATAAAAGTATGGGGCCTCTGGGGAATGAAGCCTGTAAGATATTCTGCTGTCAGAATCAACACCAACCCAATGCCCCATACCTGTCTGTCCGGGCTTGTAGATGGGTTTGTCTGTCTGGATGAAGACCAAGCTCTCAGAATTCTGGACCAGCACTGACTTGCGGCTCCTGAACTGCAGTGTTGCCCCTTTCACCATCACAGTGAGAAATGCCACTGATGTGCTATTGGCTTTTGGAAGCTAAGGAAAATGAAGAGAATAACTGCTTTACTGATTCACCCCATTGCACTAAGCCTTTGAAGGATGGAGAATTAGCTAGGTCTGACAGTTCCCTAAAGGGACACCAAAGACTCAGTGCTGGAAGCAAGAGTTTTTCTTGCTTCATGATTTTCTGATATGAACTTGGAGGTCTTGTCTCCTCTGTCTCAAGAAAATCTCCTTTTTCCTTTGGGAATTGTTGCAATGATAGATCTTCTCCATTTCCTTGAGTTTTCCCCATGCTGCTTCTTCCTCTCCTTCCAATACTGGAAGCCTTTTCCCTTCCTTCATTTATACACTTTCCTTAGAGAAATACTGAATCTGATCTTGTTCCATCCTATGATTTATCAAAATGGAAATCAACCCAGATTCATTATTTAGGGGGTGGGACCAGTTGCTTACATTACACACCAGCCAGCCTTCCGCAGGAAACAATCATGAATAAGCTCCAGGAGACAAATGACCTCATGGACCTCGCTGTCTTTAACTGTTCCTCAGCTTCTACAGTTCTCATTCCACTTTGCTATTTTTCTTCTGAGGCTTATACAGACCAAACAAACATGGGGTATGTTCTGTCAGTCAAAGTTCTAGGATGAAGGATCCCAAAAGAGTTCTCTAAGCCCTGCATGCACAGAAATATCAGTGGGACACAGAATTTGATAATGGTGGAAGAATTTGATAATGGTGGAGAATTATTCCTCATAAGGCTACCACAGTCAATTTTCCACATCAAATTCATTTTTTTGTTTGGCTTAGCTTAGAAGTCTCGGATTGCAAAGTGTCTTATTTCTCATTTCTGGACTGTTTAGATCTGCTATGCCACATCGATAAACACAAGGTATCATCCCACAAGGATGACATACTTACAGAGAAAGGGATGCAGGTGAACACGTCCTTCTCCAACACCATGTCCTCAATCAGGCTCCTGTTTTCCCCTTGATACTCGAGTGTGGCACTCAGCGTCACAGACTCATTCAGGTGGGTCAGCTGAACACAGACTTTCTCAGGAGAATCAGTGTGTATCAGAAAGGGCAGTAGCACCATATACTGCCTAGGAAGAGAGGGAAGCAAGAATCAGAAGGATCAGAAATGTAAAACAGTTTTAAGGAAACAGTATTAAGTGAAAGGAAATTAACAAATCAGCATGCCTAATCCATTACTAGCCCTGTGAATTGCAGTGCATATACACATGAGCATTCATTTTATTTTGGGTTTATACATATTAAACTGGCTAACTAATTAGCCTAAAAGAGGGAAAATGCTTGCACTGGAAGGAACAATTTCTATGCTAATAAAGAGTCCTTTACAAAGGATGTTTTGTTCGGCTTCACAGCAGGGAGTAAGGACGGTGTGAAAGGTTCCAGGCTGTTAATTGATTTTTGTATATCCCACAATCTCCTATTGAGACTCAAAGGCATTAGCTAAAAAAGGTTGAAAATTCAGCAGTTTTAGGGTTGAAAAAAACCACCTACTTGCCTGGCTGCTCCTGTCTTTGCCTATCCAGGTTGCCAAATCCTTCTCATGCTGAGCAAAAATGTGAGTGCTTGCAGTTTGGGACCTTATTAAGATGAGCACACAGAGGATTTCAGAGAGTAGTGGTTTATTGCAACACTTGCATCTTCAAAGAGCTTTTGATGAAGGTCCCTCACAAAAGACCCTTAAACTAAGCTGCCATCCAATAAAAGGGATAATTTTATTAATTTTTTACTAATAAATCAAATTATTAATTCTGACCTGGATTAAGTGGTTAAAAGATAGGACACAAAGGGTAGGAACTAGTGAAAATCTCCAGAGTCTGTTGTGTTGGGACCCATGTTGTTCAGTACACTTCTAAATTATCTGGGAAGTACAATTTTCTGATAATTGTCCAGGGTAAGAAAACACCTAAAAGTGACTTACATATTTGTGGAAAACTTTTGTCATATGGTGGGACTGTGTGGCAAAAATGGTAAATGAACTGTTCATAAAGGGAAAATAATCAGTAGAAGAAGAAGAAATTAGCCAAATGGTATATATGCTATTGTGTATATGCTGTATCATTAAGTGGGCTATTACCACTCAGACATGAGCGCTGTTGATCACTCTTGGAAAATTCTCATTCAGTGATAAGTAACAACTGGGTTGTAGGGAAGTGTTCAGAAGGAAACAGAAGACAAATCAGAACACATGGTTTTGCCATTGTATAATTGCAAGGTACTTCCACATCTCACATATGGTGTGCTGGTTTGGTCCCCATTTAAAAAATTGATTTAGCAGAAAAGATTCAGTGAAAGATGGCAGAGATGATCTGAAATCTGGAGTGATTTCCATAGGAGGAGACACTACCTAGATTAGGACTTCTCAGCCTGAAAAAAAGCGTGACAGAAAGCTATAAAGTGATGACGTGCATGAAAGAACGTATGGTTTGTTCATCACCTGTGATCACGCGTGTACTAAACAACACCAGGTGAAAATATTAAGCAGCTGGCTTAGAAAAAATAGAAGGAAGCAGAAACTTTGTCACTAATGTACAAAATTAAATGGAGGAACTTAATGCTACCAGATGCTGTAAAGTCCAAACGTTCAATACTGGTATGGCCAGCTTGTGGCTCTTGAGCCTTCTGGTGCTCTCAAGCAGTCCAAGAAGGGCACATACACCCAGGCTGCATCAGGTGACAGACAGCAGCCGACTGTCCTTCCCTGGGTGAGGAACAAAAGGAGCCAGCAGGTGCCACTGAGTTGGATAACTGGGGCCTTACCTGCGTGTCCAGCCAAGTGCAGGCCCTTAAAAGAAGCTGTCACTCCCCACCTGCCAGTAACTCTCCAAGGCATATGGTATCTGCCCTATGGCACCAGCTACATAAAATTTGGTATGAGGCTCATAAGGGCAAGAAGATCAGCTACTCCTGATATGAAGATTTTAAAAAATGTCCTGGGTAAATTCATTGCCCAGAAACGGCTAGAAAACATAGTGGCACAGGTATAATCCCTGACACAATAAGACCTTGAACCTCTGATAGAAGCTCCATAAGGCTATAGCAGATGGGAAACTCATTTCCACAGTACTCGCCTTGCTCCTCTACTCTGTCGCTCAGCACCTATGACTGGCCACCAGCACAGGCAGAATACAGAGCTATTGTAATCCCCTGGTCTGATGCGGGACCATTTTTATGGACGTGGTATTCCTTTTTCCCCATGCACATTCAAGCTATCCAGATGCAGCAGCAGGAGGTTCTAGTGGCAATTCAGTCTGCAGGGTATATTAACCACTGTATGCATAAGAGGAATCCTGTGGTCAGGACCGCTCATACCACTTTTCCATGGGCCCTCCACTGGGGAAGGCTAATGTGCGCCTTGCCAGATGGTGCCAGTCCTGGGAGAGAGATAGCTTGGCCTGTCCAGAGCTACATTATTGCCTGGGCTCTGAGCTTTTGGGAGGTCCCAAAGCTACTGTGGAGGCAGTGGGACCCAGGCAGTACCTCCATTTCCCTCACCACCAGGCAACGGGATAAAGTGTGGCGAGGAGCCAGCCGGCGACTCTGGTCAGTGCGTGCTGCTGCAGAAGCAGTGACAGGAGGGAGCTCCAGCCACCCAAGGAGTGACTTACAGCTCGTGACAATCTGCTTGCTCCAGCGCTCCCCTTCCTCCACAGCCTTCTCGCCACAGCTTCACCCTGTGCCTGCTTTCCCAATCTCATTTCCCCTGCCCCCTGTCAGTGGCACTGGCGATCTGACTGTAACGTCCAGTCTACTGAAGGGACAGTGTGACCTAGTTCATGGGGAATTTGGCCTCATTCCTCTTCTGTTCACTTTTCTGCTGAAATTTTGACCAACACGCAGAACTTCCCCCTACACCAGCTTCCCTGCCTTTGAAACAAGGGTATAAAATATGCTGTTTACAGACCTCCCTTTAGCTGTTTTGGGATGTGTTGGTGAAAAGAGCTAGATGAATTAAAGTACTCTGAGGGCTTTAAATAACTTGGGTCACAAAGTCCGTGTATAGACATTCCAGGACAAAAAGCATCTGGGCTGCCAAAAGAGACCTCAGCAGCCTCCCTGCATGCAGCAAACTGTTCTGAGAACAGAGGCAGTGACTCCGGCAGAAGCAGGCAACAAGGAGGGATAGGAGACCCTACAGAAAGTGGCTGAGGCAAAAATGATGAGTTTGTCTAAATATAGAAGGTAATACTCTAGCTTAAGGTGGACTAATGTCTGTGTATTGACTCTCAGCTACTTCCTGGAACAAACACCCAACCAAAGAAGCCAGTGAATTTCATCAGCTCCATCAGTCCAAATCCACACCCGCCAATTCATGACCTTGCATTTCTGATGATATGCAGTATATTCCCAAGCACGTACACCGCATTGTAAAGTAGCTGGCATGCACAGCCATCAGAATAGGAGAATGATACCTCCTACTGAATTCTTCCAGAACAGCTCCAGAGCAAGAAAAAAAACCTCTTGCTGTCAGTATCTTACAGTTTCATAAAATTTTTGGTTGCAAGGGATCTCTGGATGTCTCAAGCCCAGCTTCTCTGCTGGAACAGGACTGCTGCAAAGGACTCCATAGATGGAGTTTCCACCATCTCTCTGGGTCGCCTGTTCCAGTGCTGCACTAACTTGGTGAATAGTTTTTTTTCTAATATATAGTCTGAACCTTAATTATGTCTCCTGTGCAGCCACCCACATCTGAGACAAAACCAGCAGCAACTGCTGCTGCTCAAAGAAGCTATCTCCCTACTTGTGCCAGGCACAGGAAGCAAGCCTTGGTTGAAAGATTCATTTTGTCTTCAGTTCAAGGGCAGCTTCCCATCTGTGTTATACACAGCATCTGATCTACCCTGCGGCACTTAGAACAGAACCACTACCCTCACACCTGCCTAGCAAGTCACTGCTCAGACTCCACTGCCTCCCTGCTCCCCAGCTGTTTACTGGGCTCCTATCTTCATTCTGTGGATCCCAACTACACCCCTCTCTCCCCCACCTCTCTCAGCCCCTCCTCCTCCTCCCCTCCCAAAATGGTCAGGGATAAAGAGCAGCATGTTTCTCGCAGGAGGAGAGGACTGAGCAGTACAGATTCATTCCCTTTCCCCCTCATCTTAGGCAGGGATGAATTAAGATTACTTAACCTTAATTACATCAGATTACTGTAGGGAGACCAGCGAGCTCAGCCTGACCCCAAAGGAGACTTGGCTGGCTGATCTGCCCCAGAAGCTCCACACACGGGGCAGATGTGGTTGATGGTTACAGCGTGACTCAAAGGTCCTTCAGTCTGAGGCAGTCACCAGTTCACCTCTGACCACAGAGTAAGCGGCAGCAGTAGCACTGCACCTTCTGCTACAGCTGCTAGCACTACTGCGGTGCTTGTGGGCATGAAATCTCTGCAGCAAGCATTGTGAGACCCGCGGTGGTGAGAACTGCGCTTCTGCCAGCACAGCAAGAGGCACAGTGTGTGACAGCAGCCAGGGCTGAAGAGGGAGGCTGCTCCCGTCCAGACTGGAGGCTCCGGAGCAATCCTCTCTGGTAGGTGAGGCTGGGGTGGGGATGCCAGCCCCCAGTCTGCCCGTGCCATGCCGGGCTGCCCCTCTCCTCAGGGCAGAGTGGGTGCTGCAGCCATGCTGCTGGTCTGCAGAGCCCTGGGGTGGATGCCCCAGGGGAGGGTGCCAGCGCCATGCTCCGCACGGGAGGAAGAGAATCTAGGTCACAGATCCTCTTTGGGAACAAGTACATCTGATGCTGCCAAGGGAAACAAACTGGCTTGAAAGAAATGGGAGAAAGGGGAGCAAACCGGCTTGAAAGCAACAGATCAGGGAGAAATAACTCAGTGATTGAAACAAGGATACTACAGGAAAGGTAAGCACATGGATTCCGGCATCGTGCCCACAAAACCCCAGGCACCTGAAGGTTTCTAGGCAGGAATATACTTAGGCAAAGATGTTGTGAGGGTCCAGGGCTGGACTAGCAGGCAGCTGCAGGGCAGGAGTGTGGGCACTGGCAGAGCTGGGGGGGGTCCCAGGGTTGGACAACCAGAGGGTTGCAGGGTGGGAGTGGGGAGCACTGGCAGAGCTGTGCAGAAAGCTCAGGGCTTGGCTAGTAGTGGGATGCAGGGCAGGAGTGGAAGAAAATGGGCACAGCTGTTTGACAGAAAGGAAGAAGACTGAAGGAAAAAAGGAGCACTAAGACCTCCCTCCCCCTCACATGTGTAGCTTACGGTTCTGTGGTGGGAGAGGTATTTCCAGGAAGGAAGAAGAGGAGAAGGAGGAAGATGTTTGGTTTGATGAGCAGCCCGTCCTTCCCCATGGTGCAGAGCAGGTCGTGGTGAGTCAAGCAGACACCCGGTCTGGTCCGATGCTGCTGTTTTCCTGCACCTTGTAATTCCTTTCCACTCTCTGCTGGGTCAGCCTCTTTATAACTGCTCTCTGTAAACAGCCCAGGGACTGGAAGAGATAAGGGCTGGGGGCCAGGACCCATCCGGAAATGGGGAGAGGCGGTAAGGAGGAGCTGGAACAGAGGGACAGTATTTGGCCAGAGACTTTCCAAGGGGGGGAAGGATATTTATTGGCTAGTGCTTATATTAGAAGTCTTTGAATGATTCATACCCTGCTTTCTTTAACCCATCAGAAATCCACAGTGTTGGGGAAATGAACTATGTTCAACACAGGGTAATATTCCCTGTAGGCAGCGCCCAATCACAGCACTCTGATGTGGGTACTGTGATCTTTTGAAGCCAAAAGCCAGGTTTATAGGTATTTTAAGAACAAAAGGAAACCCACAGACAGAAACATTGTCCATATTATGTTAACAGAATACTGCAGTAGTTTGCTGACACAGTTGCTAAGAGAGCTACTATGGGTTAGACAATCTGTCAGGAATATAACCCAAAATGAGGTGGGGTACTGGTCTAGATATGGAAATAAGTTCTGTTTCCACTGTGAATATGCATAAATATTACACAATGCCCTTGGGAGACATCCTTGCCTCCCCAGCATGGTGATCACCTTAGGTCATTCAGTGTCACCTGGAGCGCAGATGTTCCAGGTGGTTCCTCCTTCCCTTTTTGGGAAGATTAAGATCTGTGCTGCGGTGAGTCACGTTTGTAACAAAAGTCACTCAGAAATAGTGCTGCTCATTTGATTTGGTCTTCTGCAAACCTCTGGTTGTAGCAGCTTATCCAGAAGTTGAACCTAGTAAGAAAAAAGTTTGCTAAATTCCAACAGGTCACGGAACAGAAATATGCAGTCCAAAACATGAGCACTCCCTGAGAAGCCTAACTAGGTGGGGTGTTTGTACCAGTCCATGGAAAACTGTAAATTTGCAGCTGTAGGGCTGTCAGCATGGCCTCCAGTGCCTGTGCAGTGAGAGGATTCGGTCACATTCTTTATAGAGATTCATGATCCATGTGAAGATTTCTGTTGTGTACGAATAACCCAGCAGAGAAAATGCTTCAGCACAAACTACCTTGACTGTGTCTATGTGAAGCCACATTAATGGCAGAGGTTCTCTGTTCTGTGCGAGGGAGCTTATTAGACCACAACAGCACAGGCAGCCCTATTTGCTCTTCGCCTGAAGATTAAGCTTTGAAAAAGAGTGAATGTTCAGACTGAATGTTAGCTATACAGTGTGTCTTGACTCTGATGTAGTAGCCAGAGAACTGCAGGCAAGAGCAGTGCAAAGGACCAGGAGAAATGTCTGGGGATGAAAGGAAGTTTAAGAATGGGGTTCAAAAATCAGGCACAGTCTCTTGTGGAATAAAATTTTACACCTTTTATAAACAACAAAAGTTAGGAAAACAGTTGGGAGGCAGCCAGTGTCTGGTGGGGGGAAGTGTTATATAAATGTCATATGGAGAAGGAATGAACACATACTCACACAAACCAAAGGATTTAGCAGATTATCAGTTAGAGGTGGAAATACTGATAAAAGTGGTTGTGTAACTACCAAGTAATAAAACCCATCCAGATCCTTCTTCAAAAATGCCCCCTATTGTCTGTCCTCTCACTCCCATCTTTGACTTCTCCAGTAAATAACTCATGCAAAATAGCAGTTTTCAAAGCAATAGTGTCCTGGGCATTTGCTGGAAAACATGAATCATCCCAAGTTGCCTGTTGTCATTCAGGCTGCTGTGAACTGAAAGCAAAAAGAAATCCAAATAGACATATGCAAAGTACGCTTTAAGGACGAGCACGTAAAACTAGAATTTGTAGATCTACAGGGCCATCAAAACCAGTGATTCAATGGAGATCCTATTCATGATCGTCTTCCTCCTTCTACTAACCAATTTACCATCCACAAGGTATAAAATACCTGCTTCTCAGTCCCCCAGGAACCACTTACCAGCTCTCTGACACCCTAGTGCCCACTTTGCTCCATGAGCACTAACTGCCCTTAGCTCGGCTTCAGCTGGTTCCTCTCTCACAACGCTCAGAACAAGTGGTCTGAACTTGTACTTAGCTTGAAAGCTTTTGGGTGCTTTTTCAGACTTGAAGGAGAGATTGTGTGTTTGAAAGACTGGCTACTTCTTCCAAGAAGGCTAGCTGGTCTAATAAAAGATATCACTGCTGAAAAAGGCATGCAACATCTTTGCCATACACGGTGATGGCTTCAGTGAACTGATTTTAACCACAAGAAAGATATTTCCTCTTATGGTAATACTTCATATGTGTCTGAGGTCACTGTGCACCTGACAGATCAAGATACAATCTGTACATATCTAATATCTTCTGTGACTAGCCCCCATATTAAGCTGGTACAAAACCTAAGTGAGTCATTGTACCTAATTGTTGATCACAAAGAGTTTAAATTAGGCCACATGACAGTAAATGGTTGATATAGTGAAAATGCCTAAATCTGATTTCTTAATAATCCTCCAAGCAGAGTGGATTTCTATACTAAATGATAGCAATTAATTTTGGTTCATCCTGCTTCAAAATGAATGATTGCCTTTGTTTACTCTCACTTTTAAAGGTAGCACATCTTTCGGCTGTTCCATAGAAGGTTTTTGAAACTTATTTATTTCCAATGCTAAATTAAAACTATAACATCATTCTAAAATTTCATTTTGTTCCAAAGAACACTTGGGAAAATTAGCTTAATTCTAGCTAATTCTCAGAGGTTACAGTGATATACTGGTAAGTTACACATGCTGACGCATTTAATTTCCTTTCCAGGTATTATCGTATTGAAATGGAGCAAGACACCAGGTCAGTAAGAAATGGATGCCATGGGAGCACTTCTACTTTGCCTGAATGTATCATTGTGACTATTTTTTATTTTCTGGAGCATTTAATTCTCCACAATATTTCCTTTGCAGGTTCCTTTCCACCAGCACTTTAAAATATACTATTTTGAGTTGGACTGACTGACACAAAAGATGCAATCAATAAGTTAATACAGGCCATCATAAATATTGATAAATTCCAGTCACAGCAAACCTTATTCCGCAAAGTTTCCTATAAGCAATACAGTCTTCACTGCATAGCCTAGCAAAGATGACAGAAAAATGTGAAGTGTCCTACACCTCCAAGTTTATGACCACTATAGAAAACATATTTCCCCATGAAAATAAAGTAAGATATTGAGCTGTGCAATTTTAATCACCTTAACCCAATTCTGGTATATTTTCCTCTGACTTCTTTTCAGTTTCTATTGTTCAGCTTTGTAGATGACTACCAGTTGTCCAATAACAGAGTGGCTCGCTGGTCACTGCAATTGCAGGAAGGAAAGGTGTCTGTGGGTGGGTGTAAATACCCTTAGTACTATCACAACACTATTATGTGCAGGAATCCTTGTCTGCCCCAGCAGTCTTAAGCAATTTTGGAACCACTGTCACCAAAGGTAAATAATCCCAAGAAAGACACCTGCATCTTTACTATGTTCCCGTTCTGCCTCCTCAAGGACTGCAGCACAATGCTCAGCCCTCAAAGCCAAACCAAAGCAATAAACTGAACTTCAACCTTTGGCTTTCAAGAAGAGGCATGTGTTAAAAGAAAAAGCTGAGGAAACAGTTCTTGGTAACACTGGTAACTCATGCCTAAGGTGGTCCATGCACTTTCACATAAGAACCCCTGGTGGAAACCAGCAGCTCTAGCATGGAGGAATGTCTGTCTTCAGTACCTACATCAGCTTTGCACGGGGACAGGTGACAAAACAGTCGCTGTAAAACCTGAGACTTATATTAACAGCTCCAGTTCACAAAATTGTGTTAGCTCTTCAGCTAAAAAAATCAGCTGTAAAAAATCCTTCAGGAGAAAAAAGAATTCAGCATTTTTAGTTTAAAGGAAATCCAGATAATGATATTAGTTTCCCCAGCCTATGTATCTAAAGCAAAGAAACCCAAAGCAATTTATTTCATATGACAAAAAAGCACTACAAGAAAAAGTACTTGTATAAATTAATAGGAGTAAGTGCAATACCCAGAGAGATAAAAAGGATTTTTTATTGTGTGGGAGACAAAATATTTCACAGGTCATAGTGACAAGAAGGTCCTCTATCAGAAAACCTCAGACAATATGAACATTACACAAGTTGCAACATGCAGATAAAGGAAGATATGCAATGAAATGAAACGCCATAAAAAGGCTTCATCAGCTAAACTTAAACTGAAAATATCAGAGCGAATAAAGATTATCCACTTTAGTGGCTTGTTGAATATCTTAACCTGAGAGAAGGGCAGATTAACTGCCTTTCCCAGGCACGGGCAGCTGGGCTGCCAATTACAACTCATATTTCTGTGGTATCATATGAACAAATGAGTAAATTCAGGCATGGCAGAGGCATTGATGAATTACTTTCATTTTAATGCACTTCGTAGATTAAATTGCAAACCAAATCGGTAGCTGGGTTTTATAAGTAGTCCTCTGACTATATTTTGTGTGATGTAAGGCTAGCCCTTTTGTAGGGTAAGCCCTATACAAAGTAGAGTTTATCTACCTTTCCCAGCTATATTATAACAAACATCACCTCTATGTATAAACTTTGTCTTGCCCTAAAAGAAACCTATACTGTATGTTGCAAAAAAGGCTGCAACCAAGGTCATTAACCCTCCGGCACAAGAAATCTGCAGTGTGTCTGTCTGATATTTATAGTGCACAGTACACAGAGAGTAGGATCAGTTGTTGAAATCCCACTAGTAAATCTGTTAAAAGTAATTAGCGAACAATATCTAATAGTTTTAAAGTATATAAACAAGAAACTAGGTGTTTGCATGTACTGAAATATTTTTTTGATATTCCAGAGAAATGAAGATAATCCCTGAGGTAGTAAAGAATGAAAAGCTATTTTTGTTTATACATTTGTATTACTCAGACTATTGCCAAGAAAAGGGAGAGAAAAAGCCAAAGCATTTACAAATTTCACTTGGCACAATTAACTATACTCTTTTTGAGTCATATGACTCCTCTTTTCAGATAAGACTTTACCATCTAAAAAGACAAACAAAATGCATATAGACTTTGTGATTATCTTTAGCTTTAGCTGTGATGTTATTGCCTGGGCTCCCTCTCTCCTCAGATGAGGCACAGGCATCTCATGAAGGTCCTTCTGCTGGCCCTGAAGTTGATGTTCAAGGCAGGTGGGATGAAGTTGGAGCCAG
Source organism: Balaeniceps rex (assembly GCA_013401315.1). Taxonomy (NCBI): domain Eukaryota; kingdom Metazoa; phylum Chordata; class Aves; order Pelecaniformes; family Balaenicipitidae; genus Balaeniceps; species Balaeniceps rex. Next base: position 36,418 of record VYZW01047059.1, read on the forward strand.
GCTCTTCTCAGAGGTGCACAGTGGCAGGAGCAGAGGCAATGGGCCAAGCTACGTACAGAGAAACGCTGATGGAGGGAAAAAAATGCTTCCCCTGAGGGTTATGCAACAACAGAACACGTGCCCAGAAGTGCCATGGGATAGCCATCCACAGAGACCATCCAAACTTCATGGCACAAGGCCATGAGCAAGAGAGCCAGTAGAGAAAAAGACCATAATTACATGGCATAGGCATTTCAAAGATTTTTTCCCATTTAGATTTTATGTTCTTTTAGCTGCAAGAAAGTGAAACCTCAAATCACTGGCCTTCTCTGAATGGCTTTGCTAGAAGGCGGCAACAGAGGGCTGTGCCAATGCCACCTGCCGGATGGACCACACTGTACTTGCCCAGTGCAAGACCCGCTTGCTGGGGTGGCTGTGCAAGGGGGCTCGCTCCTCCAGCTGGCTGAGCTGAAGCAGGAGGGAAGGGCTTTATGCTTAGCTCAGTTACTGACTTGCTGGGTAACACCGGGCAAGTCCAGGCCTCTCTCTGTGCCACAGCTAAGCCAGATATCATTTGGTGCTCAAGACACAGGTCTTTCCCCAGTGCAGAGAGAAGCTGGGACTCAGCTGATAAGTGTTTGTCCAGATTTTTGAGATGGAGGATGCTACAGGAAAGCAAGACAAGAAGTCCTAATGGAGTACAAGGCAAGAAAATCAGATATTCTCATGTTTAACCCTTTCCCCTGCACCTCTGCTTTGCTCTGCTGTACTTTGTTAGGCAGGGCAAGAGCTGGTCATGTTTGGCCCTTCAGGTCAGGGGAAGGGGTATGAGCCATAATGCTGTAATGCAGCTGGAGAACATGCCATTTATCAGGACACACTGTTTTGAACACTGTGTCCTGCTACAGAGCCTGCCCTGGCTGCATTACACCACTGCACTTCCCTCCTGTTTTGGGACACCCTGCATTGGACACAAGTGGTTGGAAGGGAATAGGACAAGACCTCGCCTAAACAGCCAGGGGTTGTGAGGAGAGAGCCAGCTGTGCATCCTACACTCAGGCACAGGACTCCCCAGGTGAGCTTTACTGTGGCACAGACCTCTGGTCACTGAGTAAGTGTGGACACACCTTGCCTTGACAGGAGGGACAGCAAGGGGAACCGGTGGGGCCTAGAGCTCGTCACTTCCAGTAAAGTGAAGCAGAAAACATGTGGCATGGTTATGCAATTGCCTCTGGTAATAACCCAGCCTTCACCTCCCCGTGGGTACTGAGCCAAAGGCTGAAAAAATGTGCAAGGTTAGCACTTTAGAGCATGCACACAGAGCCCTGTCCATACACAGTACGGTGATTTCTATTGCCTCCACCTCTGCCTGCCTTGTTCATATTCACCCTCCCTTTATTCTCAAATAAGATTTTTTAAATCTCCCAGCTGTCAGGTTATATACAGAGTGTGACAACATGCAGTCCAGGAGCCCTGCTGAAATCATGTTCTTAAGGGAGGTCCTGGTTTGCTCAGCGGGAACACTGGTGTGGCAGGAAAGGGGAGCAGGGGACTCCAGGGCAGGATCAAAAGGCATCAGGAGATCAGTGTGTTGAGCTTGCAAGAGGATCAGAAAGGGGGAGAGTGAGAAGTTTTCTTGAAGGAGGCTTGCAGGTCCTGTATTCAATGTAATGCCTTGCTTTTAGGATTTTCTTGACCCTCGAAAAGTGATGCTTTAGGAGGTTGAGCAGAAAGAACCTGTCTCTTGCTGTTGAGCTACAGGACTAGCTGACACCATGTTGCTTCTCCATTTGAAAAATTTTTTAGAAAACTTTTCATTGTAACTCTGAATAAAAAATTAAAATGTACGTGACTGACGTTCCTCAGGAAGCCCTTCCCTGATGCTACGCATTTCACAGCCAGTGGTGCCAGAGATGTGACCATGTTTCTATGTCACCTGTCTGATGAATCAGGTGGTGAGGGTCATTTGACTGCAGACATGGCCCTACCTCCCTAATTGCCCACCAGGTAGGTGGCAAATGAACTCAACAAAAAAATGATTGGAGACCAAGGCTCAGTTGTTTCCTCAGAGCATTTTCACACATCATCATGTCTTGATTGAAGGTTCCTCTGGCACATTTCTGGTCTTCTCTGACCAGTGAATTGGTTGGTCATCACTCACAAGTCATATTTGACAGAGGGAGGGTGGTGAGGAGAAGACGTGAACATCAACAAGTAGGTAACAAGATCTGGAAAATAAAAGAAGTCATACAGCAGAGGTCTTGCTGTGCCATTGTTTAACAGCTTGGCACTATTACCTGTGACACTGCAGGGATGACAAAGGATTTGAGCCAAAAGATGGAGCAATCAAATTCCCTGGACCAAGGACTCCTTTGTGTAACGAGAGTGCTGGGTAAGCAATTGAGGGGCCTAAGCAAGAGAATGCTGTTACACTGGGGCTCATCTTTCTGGGGAGATCCATTTGGTTTTTTCTCCAGATTTTGCAACCTGCTGCCCACGTTGTGGATGAGACTCATCATCTACATTAAAAAGGCTTATGTTCAGTTTCCAGAACAAGTATGGTCATTATAAGTCCTCTTCTTCTTAACTAGGCCATGACATCAGCCTTTAGCAGATCCTTCAGTGCTATCTCCACATGAGCAGCAAAGCAATTTCCATGACACAAATAAACTCTACAAAGAAGGCTTTAACACAAAGGGAAGTATGCTTGACAGAGCTTTTTAGTCAAAAACATTCTCATGTGTTTATACTCTTTGTTATCCCATTTTTACTCATAAGGACCTGCATTTCAGAATAGCTTTTAATGTACTTCTAACAGAGCCATGCACAGAACCATAGGAGATCCAGAAGCTGCAGAGCAGGCATGAGGGCACCATAGTGAAGTTCTCAATTTCCCATTTTTCATAGCATTTCTGACTCAGTCCAAGGACCTGCACAACGGTTTCAGTGGAGACTTATATCTGTTTCCATTCTCTGGTAGCTTTTGTAAACTGAGGTGTGGAATACCGAGCACAGTAAACCAGCGTGTTTGCCTTCGAGGACGCAGCACTATGGTAGCTCAGGGCACCTCTTGGGCTAGTGAGCCTGATTTTCTCAGACTTGGGGAAACAGAGTTTGCTTAGCCTGTACATCTTGCCAAAACTAAAGTAGTTCTGACCTTCTGAGACCTAGAACACTTCCCGAGTCTCTCGGATTGAATGATACGATGCCTCAGGTTTGTCGGATTACAGAGGAAGAAATGACATTCAGTCTAGTGGGTGTCCCTGTCTTGCTTAGTCAACAATTAATAAACTTGCTTCAGTTTCAGGTGCACGCCACAAAACATATAGCTGAAACAAGACACCCAGGTTCCAGAAACCTGGGAGGTGTTGGAATGTGTTTTAAGGAATATTGCTGTTCCCTGTGGGAGCAGAAGCCAGGGAGAACATGGTCTACGTGTAAAAATCTGGAGGAAGAGTATGAGCGTGGGATATTTATTAGATCTGACTGCAACTGGCAATTAGCTGTTTGAGTCACAGGATAAAACCAGGTAATAAACACTACATTTTCAGCATGCAGAGGAAGAGTATGCAGTGGGAAGTGTGCTCTTGATGTTTTAATAGTTCAGGTTTGGCCTAAGAAGAAAAGCTGGCTCCAAAAGAATGATAAAAATGCAGCTTTTTTTTTTCCAGGACCTTGTTTCTTCCCAGAAAACAATGTTTGGCAGAACAGAATAACATTTGGCCAGACCTGAGAGGGATTTTTATGAGTTCCATGTGGGATGCTGAAGCCTTGGCTTAATTGGCCTCAAATCCCCCAGAAAGATGCACATCCTGTATCCACATCCACTCAGCCTGCTCTCCTTTTCAGCCTTGTTGCTGTAACTATTGATTTCTCTTGCTTTAGTCCAGTGTGATGCTCATGTAAATCAAGTCAGTTGCTACAGTTCCAGGTGTGTCAGGAAAGCAAAATTCACAGCCTTTCTTGCTTCCCTCCTACTGAATTCACAGCCTTTCTTGCTTCCCTCCTACTGCCAGTGAAGTTTTAATTTTGGAACTTAGCATGGAAATCTGCACTCTACCCAAAGCAATTTCATGCCCCACAAATTCCTTGTCTGTGAAAGTTAATGAAATGGCTTTTTATAACATCAATATCATGCATATCCTGGATGGCGAGCCCTGTGCAATTCTAAACCTCACACATCCTGACGGATCCTGTGAGTATTTGGGTACCCTGCTGCCTGCAGAGACTCAGAGGTCTGGTTTGTTGAGGATCCAGGCCTGAATGACTCAGAAGCACAAATCCTACTGACTCAAATTATTTAGTACGTTTTGCAAAGCATATTGATTTGGGAAGAGGGATATTCTGTGTTGACACGAAGATGATTAATTTTCACTGAAAAAAAAGTCCACACACAACTTTAGCAAATTGCCTGGTGAAATAGATCCTTCCAAAGCACATACTAGTCCTCAGCACTTGAACAGTTCGCATCTTCGCTTAAATTCTTGTTCACGCCCTTGCGTGGCAGGTCCTTTTTTCCACCCCCGGTCCTACATGACAGATCCACCTTTCTCTCCCCGCTCCTGCGTGGCGGACGGTCAGCCCCCGGTGCAGCCCAGCGACCCTTGCCCTGAGACACCCTAAGCCGGCGTGGGGCTGAATCCCACCGGCCGTCAGCTGCGGCGGCTCCGCCCCGGGACCGGCCCCGCGGCCCGGCGCGCCCGGCGNGTGGGCGAGGGCTGCCGGCGCGGTTGTTGCTCCCGAGTAAGAGGAGCCGCATCCGTATTTCTTCTCTGAGCCCTCCCGGTGCTGCTCTGCTCCCTCGTCTCCAGCCATGCCTCCCTGTCCCTTTGACCCTTCTGTCAGGGCGCCGGTAGTGCCTGGATCACGCTCTTCCCACCCATCCACGGCTCTGGCATGCTACAGCCCAAGAGCGTTTGTGCGTGCAGAAACCACCACGACTCCAAGCGTAATGAAGTGGGGGATGACGAGAGGTGCAGGAAAACAGGGAGGCTTGTTGCTGGTGGCTGGGACAGGTCAACATGATCCACGCTCGCCATCTCTTTTGAACAAACTCTGGTCAGTCTGGTGGACTGGAGGGCCTTGCAGGGGGAGATTCAGGATGTGGGACTGGGCAGCCAGAAGGCCTGGACTGAAACCTGCCCCTTTCTTCACCCACTCCTCTACTAAGCGTGCTGCAGAGTGACTGCATGATGTCCATGCATAAACCCCTACTTTTATGCCACAGGTGCAGAGGCAGCGCACTGGCAGGGCTGGGGAAAGGTGCGGGGCTGTTCAGCAAGCATGGGCAATGGGTCCTACACTCTGGAGGTGGGAGGCTGGGAGTGACTGAACCTGCTGCGTACTACAGTAGTTGCCAGCGGTCGTCAGCTGTAGCTGGGAGAGGAGGCTGAATCATGCAGGCAGGACAGATACATTTCTTTCTTCATCTTCCCCCAGCCAGCAACTGTAGCATGCAGACTGTCATTAAAATGTCTGTTCCATGGCACTGAAAAAAACCAATGCCCAATGTAGAAGGGAGGTTTATTGATGGAAAGGTATACATGATTATGATACAGATCTGGAGAGATGCGCTGTGAAAGGAAACAAGAGAATCAGACACTAGCTCAAACGGCGTCACAGACTCCCACTGTGATTAGTAAGGTGAAATGGCCTTTTCCAGGACTTAATGACAGAAGAAAATAGAGTGATTGACCACTTGTTCAACATTTACGATGGTCCTGCAGGGGAAAATCCAAAAGAAAATAGCCTTAATGACAGCAAACCAACAGCTGCAAGATATAAAATACAGTTTCAGGATACTGGGTGGTCAGCCCGTTTTGTGCAAAACAGACAAGTGCTGGCAGCAAGCTGTGCCTGTACCCCTCAGGAACAGGTAACAGCCAGCATAACTGCGATGCTGAGTGGGACACAGACCTGGACCTCCCTACAGCAAGACAGCATCCTACCTCTGACTAGCCAACACACCGCCATGATTTGTGTCACCTCAAGTGTTCTCCTCAGGTAATGTGTTAGCTGGCCAGGAAGGGGTTTCTGCAAGTCCATGTGAAGCACCCTGCCTCTGCCCATGAAGCGCAAGCTTCAGAGAGGAGGCTTTCAGGGACAGGTGTAGGTAGTTTATTCCTGGCTAAGTGTTGATGTTTTTGAAGAAACTCTGAAGGTATTTCCCAGTCTCTCCATTATTCTGCACTTTGGCTTTCATCCTTAGAGGCTGAGCTCTTCCCATGAACAGCAAAGTGGTCTCCACTTAAGAGTCCACTGAGCATGTGTCATGGGTCAGGATCTGGCCACTGTCTCTGGATGCTCCCTGAGAAGCCTGGTGGAGACTGAAGACTCCATTTCTGTGAGAATAGTTATTGCACTACTCACCCTGCCAATCCCTCTGTTCCTGCTGCTTTATACTTCACCTTCTCACCTGCTTGGGTTTTTTCCTGGCTTTCACTTACCTTTTCTAATCATTAGTCCATTTCTGCAACAGCCTCTTTGCAAGGTGACATATACTGAGCAACAGCATACTCCCCTGGAAAAGAAGGAAAGAAATGTTGCCATCATCCTGGAGACGACTTCCTGTGCCTTTCCCTGGAGGTGGATACACCCTGCGTATGCTTAAGCTGGAGATCCTTGAAATCTCCTTTGGTCTGGCACATGCATTTTCATAACTTTCCAGTAATGCCCACTTGTCACCTTGGGCATGAGACCAAGTTCACTGAAGTAAAATGAGTCTCTTCCCTGACACTAGATCCAGATCCTGATAGAGTTCAGAGGAGTGTTGGTTCCAGGAGGGCTGGTTCTGGGTGTCCCTTATTGCATGCAGTGCTTCTGCTCTCCCTGTCCCTCCCCCGAACTTCATACTGGTTAAAATCAAAGACCTACCTGTTTCATAGTAATCATAGATCTGCACAAGAGCTGGCTTGCGATGCGTCACTACAACGTCCTGCTCAACTGAGAAAGTGATTTCTTTCCTTTTCTTCTGTGAGATCTGGGAATGGAGGGACAGGGATCACCTAAGTCTTTTTATTTGTATAACACTATTTGGAGCAGACCACGGGGGAAGATGATCAACTGTATATTCCAAATCCTACTGATGCCACACATACAGATGTGGGACATCCATTATCTGCCTGCCAAACTGGGATCAGAAATATGTTTGGAGAGTCCAAAGTGAAACTGAAGTGAAGAGCTGCAGGTTTCCTATCCTGCTTGTATTACCTGATTCTGTAGTTATTACGCATCCTATTGCCAGAGAGGGAAGAAATGTCCCAAAGGACTGAGCTTAATTCTCCAGGATCTTCCACTGTTCAGGATGATAAAGTTTGGCATTCCATCCCCTCCCATTTCAGACATGAACGTTATGTGCCACCAAGAAACTGGGAATCAATGTACATCACTGGGATATTGGCTTCTGTTGTTAGTTCTGCAAGGCCCCAAGCAAATGTACTTCTACTATGTAAATTCTGATCCAGGAATTAGATCACAGGTTAGATTTGGGAAAGAGAAGGAATGGATATCTTTCCAGAGGAGATCAGAGCAGTGTTTCATGTCCTGTTGGAAGGACTGAGGTTTATGAGAAGCCTACCAAGGGGACATACACAGAGGGGAACCTCTTTTCTGGTGTTTATCTGCTATTGACTGGAAGGAGATAGAATTTTGATTAGTTTCTGTGTGCTTTTTTTGATTACCGTATTTCTAGTTGCTAGTAGGGCAGGTGTCAGTTTGAAGCTGTTTGGGAGGTTGGGATGTTACATGCAGTTTGAGGAGTAAGCAGCTTAGTGATTACAGGGGAAAACTGATGGGGAAGGGAACATAATAAATGCACTTTATAGCATGTATTCACTCTGTAGGTGCATCTATTACATGCTGTTTTCACCCTTTTTGCAAATCAAATGGACAGCGATCAGAACTTACATTTTCCAGGTAAAGGAGAACATGGTTTTTCTTGTTTTCTACTTGCATCACTGTATGGCCATCAATGAGCTTTAAAACAAGGAAATGGAGGTAAACCGATATATTTATAAAACTATTAAAAAGCAAGTGCTACCTCAGACCCTACCACCGCGTGGCTGTGGGATTCATTCTGTTCCTAGCCAGGTATCAAGGGCCAGCAGCTGATTTTTAGAGCCCCAATGTTGCTGAATAGATGGAGGGGAGTGAGCAAAAACTGCCACTTGACTTAGTGGGGAGTATGAGCACTTCCCAAGTGCATGAGAGGTGCTGCAGTTCATTTGGGGAATACTGCCTGCCTCCGGTGTTGTATAGGTTTCAGAACTACTCTGGCAGATTTCCCACCCTTTCCCTACCTGGGCAGTGCCAGCTCCCAGTTGCAGCTGCCAGCTGGTCAGGCTCTAGCTGGAGCCCTTCCTAGTTTTTAATGGGGGAAGGTCTGTGTGCTCATAGCTACCTGTAGGGCATTCCCTCCACCCGGTAATGAAGACAGTGCAGCCATGCAAACACCTCGCAGGGTTTGTGGGTGAATGGTTCTTAACCAGGCCTCTGTTTTCATCATGACCAGTCTTCTCCTCTGTCCCTGGGGCGACTCATTTAATCTTGCTCCTATAGTTTACCTTATCCAGGGAAGACTTAACAGGAACAAAGCCAGAGAGCATCTTCACATCAATAATGACCATGTTGGAGCTGCTGCGCTTCCCTGTGTAACTGAAACAACAGAGGCCCCCGTCAGTCTGGACCGTGCCTGGGGAAGGAAGCCTCAGCTGTCTGCTCCTGGCCTCATACAGTGCAGGGAGGCTGGAGTGAATCACATGTGCTTGCTGACTGGCTCAGATGGGAGACACTGGGGAGGCCCCTAGTATGAAGGGGCCAAGTATGTGCTAACACCATGCTACTGCGTGTATCACAAGGTCTTCTGGGATATTGCGTCTTACGGGCCAATATCATCAACACGTTGATTAGCTCATGGTTCTTGAGTTTATAAGCAGAACTGAATACACACAGCACTCTTCTCTGCGTGCCTTGTCATCTGTGCAGCTGGTTTGTTGATGGCACATTACCTGCTTATGAGGACAATATCAAATTTTTCTGGTCGATCCAGTGGGCAGGAAGCATTTGATGTCTGTACTGAGAGCGAAAAACCAAAGGCCCCCTCTGGAAGGTGAATGTTGTATCTCAGTGCTGTCTGGAAGAGGAAAAAAACCTTTTGTTCAAGCATGCCAAGGGTTTTTCTTTGCATTCTGAAAAACAAGTGTCAGACTTAGTGAAGTTTCCTGGCAATGTTGCTCTTGCTTACATCAATGACAGACACATCAGACTTCTGCTCTTTAACAACGAAGGTGCCTGTACCCAGAGTCACCTCCCAGAGAGAAACTAGTTGCTTATCAGAAAGGACTCTTTTTTCCATGTTGTGACTCCACAGGAGTCAGAATGTGGGATGGGGAAAAGAGTGCTTACATAGTTTAGGGAAATCAAATCATTAGGAAAAATAAAGAGAAGTCAGATGGAGAATAATCAAAAACATGGCTGTATTGTATGCAGAACGTGAGACACAATGAAGAGGAGAGCAGACACTTACTTGCATAAGTACGCATCCACTGCCATTCACTGTTAGGCTATATTTCCCAGGGACCTCAGGAAGGGGAGTCTGTTGCAGCAAGAGCCTGTTCTCATTGTTGACAATAAATACCTTCTCAAAAGGCTTTTTGGAAGTGATCTTGACTACATTTTGTGTAACAGAATTGTAGGTGGCCTCACCATAAGTAGCAAGGGCTTGAAGAGCAATGACTGTGTCCTGAAGGAAAAGAAAATAATAAAAGACAAATAGCTACACAGCATGACCGGTGCAGAGGAAGTCAAAGTCACAGTTCCAATGTGAAGCACAGTCGCTTCATCCCGGCTAAAGAAACCCTGAATATATGTATAATTCCAGGGTTCCCATATATAAGGAGTCATTTCATTCTGGCATGTATGCTTTAGGGTGGAAGAAATCTCTACTCATATGAAGGTCTCAGAACATAAAACCTGAGCACTAGGGCACACTTCTAGAGTTTTTCATAGTGGTGAAGCATGTGTTTTCTAGGGAACTACAGAGAACTTCCTGGTCACATAACAGCTTGGACTTTGTGTTTTCTAGGCTCACCCCTGACATAAATACCTGTATTTGCTGCTAGTCAAATTACTCTTGTATGGCTTCAACCTTTCCATAGTTAAGAAGAAGAGGCAAAAAAAGTGTTTTGGTCTCTCTAAGAGAAAGACTTGGTCTCTGGGTGTTTGAGACAGCAAATACAAGAAAGAAATTACACTAGGTAGTCAAAGCCCCACTGGCACCCTGAACCAGCACCCCAATTCCTAGGACTGGCTGGGGAGCAGAAGGGAGTTTTGGCACCTGGGTGGACGAGAATCCTCCATAGGGATTCTGCTGCCTGATGATCCACTGCACAATCCCTGAGGCCTCTGTGAGATCCTCTTGATTCCGGTTGGGTTTGTAGAGCAATGCCAACAGCACGTAACTGGTGATCTCAACTTCAGCTGATGGGGCATGGTCAAGGAAGGTGGGAGATTTTTCTGATGGAGACCTCTCCTCCTGCTCCCAGTGCTGTGAGCCATCTGAATAAACAAAAAGATGGTGAGGAGCAACCAGAATGGATTACGGGTGTCACTGAGGATAGAGACTACTACTAGACATATACTGTGTCCTGGCCTCTTTCTCACAAGTACTCTCTACAGATCAACAGATGTGCTGTAAATTAACTCCACAGATTATCTGTGGAGGTTGGTTCATGTGCCTGTGCTCTCAATATTGTCAAGGTTAGACCACGCACCATCAGTAAGATCTGTTCCCTCTTCCCACTTCCCAAATTCCAAAAATGGCTGAAACTCACCAGCTTCCTTTGCTGATTTCTGTAACTCTCTAAGGAATGATTCACATTTTTCTGCCTTGCCAGCTAAGCAGAAAGCATAGGCCATGAGTGCCTGTGTGTAAACGTCACTGATATTCTTCTCAGATGCAGTCTCCAGACAAAAAAAGGCATTTCGGACTACAGGGTACTTTAAAAAAAAACAAACAAAAAACCAACATATGGGTCTAATTCAGGACAGTAGTCTTCACCTGGCCAAACATTTGTTTTCTTTAAACCTGTTATTCATCCTGTCACTATCACAGCAATGAGAATGGGACTTCAGTTTTATAGTGACTTCAGAGGAGAGAATATAGAATTCTTTAAAGAGGTATTTCAGAGGAAACATCAGATGAATCAAGTAGCTTTTCAATGTGTTCTTGAAGATGTTGGTGTATAAACAGAAGACTGTTCTGTTTCTTTCACAGCTAATTCCTTCTGCTTACCTCCATGATAATAATTCACTCTGCACTTCTGTAGTGAAGAGTCTGTTGTCTTGAACAAATCTAACCTAGTAGTCTCTATCCTCAGTGACTCTGGTGTAATTTTAATTTAATTCTGTGGAGCTGTACTAGGTTTACACTAGGTTTACACCAGGTTTACACCAAGTAAAAAATGTTCACAGTTTGACTCTGTGTCCTTGATAATGCACTAATCAGGAAGGTCCTCAGAAAGGATATGACAAATTGGAGGCAGAGAAACTCATATATTGAAGTCTAACATCTCCACTGTAGTCTCCTTTGTACTAGCTACTTTTTAAAAATGACAGATTGTCTTTTCATTCTGATGGACCTTCATTTTTCTAACATAGCTTTTAGTTCCATTTGTAGACTTTATAGATTTACCTGCAATAACTTACTTTCTTGACTGAGCCATGTTTGGGGCTAAGCCATAGTGTGTAGGTTACTACCTGTCAAGTTTTTTTATTGGAAACTAAAAGGTGTCACTAAATGTCTTGGGTCTCTCAAATAGAAGATCTAATGCCACTGAGGTCTGTACAATTTCTACTCGAACACTGGTGGTTTAAGAGGTATAGAGAAGAGAAGGCTCCAGGGAGACCTTATTGCAGCCTTTCAGTACTTAAAGGGGGCCTATAAGAAAGATGGGGACAAACTTTTTAGCAGGGCCTGTTGCAATAGGACAAGGGGTAATGGTTTTAAACTCAAAGAGGGTAGACTTAGACTAGATATAAGGAAGAAATTTTTTACAGTGAGGGTGGTGAAGCACTGGAACAGGTTGCCCAGAGAGGTGGCAGATGCCCCATCCCTGGAAACATTCAAGGTCAGGTTGGACGGGGCTCTGAGCAACCTCATCTAGTTAAAGATGTCCCTGCTCACTGCAGGGGGGTTGGACTAGATGACCTCTAAAGGTTCCTTCCAACCCAAAGCATTCTATGATTCTATGGGGAACTTCTCTGTCACAGAAACTAGTGCAGATGCAGAGCGGGGTCATGTTCCCTGTGAGGTCTCTCTCCCTCTCTTTCTCTCTCCTTACTACCTAGACAAGTTGTAGCAGATGCTGGAGCCAATTCAACAACTGGGGACTAATTCCAGCTGAATACCATCAGTGGAAAGTCTCCTTACCAACCCGGAGTGCCCAGCTTCTAGCATGGCAATGGTGATGTAGGCAGAAAGCGACAGCTCGTCATCTACTCCTCCCTGAAAAGGACATGGAGAGAAGAATTTTCAGTGAATGGCATGAGTGAGAAGCCTTTAAATATGAATTGCCATATCCCAGCTGGGAGAGTGTGGCCAGCTCTGGAGGCAGTCCACAAGGAAGGAGAGCATACACATAGCAGGGATGGCTCATATCAAGAGAAGCCTACTGCTATCACCTCAAAAAACATCACACTCTCAAGCTTACAGTCCTGTAACCCTATCTCAGGTGCTCATAAGATGTAAAATACAGTGTGGGAAGCTGACTGAGCTGAAAATAGTCATTGTAAGGTGTGGAGAGTTAGCCCTTGGCAGAGGACAGACATTCAGAGTAAAGTATAGTTTTTGACAGTAATGGGATAGCATGTTCTTAATGATAAGGTGTAAATATGACCAAGAAGTAATTCTCTACCACCTTCAAGGCGTTGTTGAAAAGCGTCCCAACACTTTGGAAGCAGCCATCTGGCTTCTGTTTGCTTGCCAGCCACATCAGGGTTTGAGCCTGGACATTGTCATCAATATAGATGAAGTGACTAGCTTGTGCAAATGATTTGTACACAAAGGCAGTGAGCCTGCAAGGGAAAGATGAAGCTGTGAGATGAACACTGGAAGTAGGAACAGAAGAAGTCAGCCCTTCCATTCATGCTAGGCATAAGGATGAAGAGTTACAGCCAACACGTTGATGGCTTGCTTTGTCTTCCTGTGCTCCTCCAGGAGAGGGTAGTTAAAGGAATAGTAGCTAGATGGGACACAGGAAGGGTGCCCAGCACACTCCAGGGCTGATCCTGGCTACAGAGCACTGCAGTGCATTGGTTTTCATGGGAGACAGCAGGAGTGTGAATTAAAAAGTCAGCTGGGCCTTTATGGATCACCTTCTCTCTAAGCACTCCAACCTGGCAGAGGTTGGAGAACCATTTTTCTTAGTACTTACAGAGTCCCAGTCCTAGCCAGCTCTCTACATCTGATTTGGCTAGTAAAGATGCCTTTTACCTGCATCATGTGAATTCAATGCAAATTAATCTCTGAGCCATTTCTTCTCCCAGTCGCTCACCAGGTGTTGCCGCCTTTATCTCTGGTGCCAAAGATGCTATAGGACCCATCAGGGTGTTTGTATGACAGCTGCTTCTGGTAGCCTGCCAAAACGTGGAGGAGGAAGTGTTACCTAATTTAAAAAACAAACCCTATTCTGTTTGCTATCAGATTTGTCTGAAACTACAATGGGAAAGCATGGAAAGGCAATAACCTGGAACAAAGCAGTGGGGGAGCCCTGAGGGAGCTTAGATGTAAGCATGGAACATCTTGTCCTGCAGAAACACTGAGTCACAGAATAGGCAGAGCTGTATCAGCTCTGTGCTCCAACTAAGCTAACAGGATTCAGATACATGCTGTGCCTGGGTGGAAGAGGCGAAAGGGACCGAAAGACAGAACCTCAAAGGAAACATGACAGTTGAGTCTCAGCAAAATGGGATAAGGAAAGAAAAAGATAAAGCAAAGATAGCAAATGTCTTGATCAGGGCAGTCCCTTGGGTCACTCAGCTGCGCTACGGCAGCAGTGCTGTACTGCTAGGACAGCCGCGCTCCTGCTTCCGCTTACTGGGCCTCAGTGGGAATTTCAGCATACATCGTAAGGGAAGCACAAAACTCTCACCGCTCACTAAGTATCCAACGGCCTTGGCTTTGACCTCCTCACTCAGCTGCCCTGTCTTGTTCAGATAGTCCAGGACGTAGATGTTGGGTGCAAACAGGACCATGTTCTGCTCCCCACAGCCGAACGGCATCTGGAGGAGCTGGTGCAGGTTCTGCATGGCAGTGCCCATGATGTCACCTGGGGAAGGGGAGATGCTGGTGGGATTAGTACAACTCATGGACACTGAAATAAGCAGTAATTTCTGTTCAGTAGACAGAGTCAGGGAAAGCCTAGATGGGGCTGCAAGCCTGTCTGGTACCACAGAGATTTCCAATGAGCATGAAGCTCTCAGTGCTGAGTGAGTGATTTGTTCTGTTCTGCTTTGCAGTCAACAAAGAAATCCCTTCCCTGCCTCTCCTTACTTAGTTTAAATTGCCCACACCAGAAACACTACCTATTTTAGTGCCACTTCAAGCAGATGATACTTCTTATTAGAAATGAAAAGAAGAACTTCTAGGAAACTTCTGTTTCCAGAGGAGGGAAAGGGAACAGCCCAGAGGGAAAGGGAACAGCCCAGAGATGCTGCAGTGAACCATGTATTGCAGAATTAACAACTAATGCTGAAAAGGGACTCTGGTTATGCAGATGTATTATAGACCACTTCTAAATTGCTATTTTAGGAAAGATAGCACAGACCCAGCAAGGGATTTCTGGACTGAGCTGAAATCACCAACATTACAAAGCAAAGATTTTATGACTAGTAGTCATGTAACCAAGTCCAGGTCCTTTCCAGGAAAAGATTGAAAAGATTCCACTAGCATCTCTGATTTGCAGGTGGGTGAGTGGAAAAAAGTCTTACTGGCATGAGTCTGGCTGAGGTCATAACTCAGAACTGTGCTGCTTCACAGCAAAACATTTAAATGCAATACATTTAAACAGAAAAGTGAAGAAAGATGTAACCCGTACTTAGAAACTTCATTTCTCTGATGCAGCAAAGAGCATTGCTGGACAAGATGAGAATCAGTCTTTGCTTAAAAGTTTCCCACACAAAGACTGGAAACTCACATCTTGAATCCTGACAAAGCTTTCATTTTATATTTTTACATTTTCTTTCTTTTTATGTTTTATTGATTTTATATTTACCAACAACAGAAAAGGAAGCTCTGACTGATCCTTCCACCACATTTGTAGGTAGATCTAGAGCAACGTCTTGAATAACCACATCATCTGTGGAGAAAAATATTAAGTGTGTTGTGGTCACGTGTGTAGGAACACTGTTTATAGCAGTGAAAAGCTCCTGGTAGAAATTGCACAGTGCAAAATTGCACACAAGAGACAGCAATAGACAGAAACTCACAGCTGTCTCCAAGAACATCAAGAGAGAAGGGGGCACAGCAAAACCAAAACTGTGAAAAACAGACCAAGTGGTGCAGTAACTGTCATTGCTCAACAGAAAACAGTTGAACAGGGTAAGGCTGGTGCTCCCAGGCTGTAGTGCCTGTGAACGCTGGGGAGTTCTTCAGTGAGACACTGGGAAGTGCTGGTTCGTGAGGGTCAGGGCTGCTTTTGTGCCTCTTTTAGGCAGAGCTTCCAGGAAACTTTGGAAACTGTTTGCAGTCAGCACCAAGATGGTGTGGAAGGGAATGTTACGTTCCCTCTCCCGTTCCCAGCAGAAGTGGAAAGCTACAGTTATCCTTGGAACAGAGGACAGCAGTCAAACATGAGTGCATGAAATGCAGAATAGGTTTTGCACAAAAAGGTTATCTCCCTTTGATAGCTCCATAGCAGCCTTCCATCAGCATCTGAGCGCTTTCAACTGCAGCACGGACACTGCCTAAATGATGTGCACCAGATCACACAGGAAGTTCGTAGGAGGAAATTGAACTGTAAGCACTCACACTAGCTGCCATTTGAGCACCTCTGGGGAAGAGGGGAGGGACAGCATCAACGAGCACTGCAGGAAAGAGTGCAATCTCCAACCTTCCTTTCAGTTCCTCTCAGGACAGCAGTATATAAGACACTTACCTTTGGTACAGATTAGGGAGTTTTGGGTCTTTTCCCTTCTGATGCCTTCAGGCTGCATGGTGATGGGAAGAAGAGACACATGCAGTGGATGAGAACAAAGCATGCAGAAGAAATGCAGTGACAGAAGAGCCACCCCCCGCCCCATCCTTCTGCATCATAAGACAGCTGGATTGAAGCAACAGTTTACAGCTTCATACTTGATGTGGCTGCTACCAAAAAGGAGTTCCCGTCAGACAGAGTCCCTCATTTCCAGTTTTTCCTCTGCATGAGGGAGATGTGCACTTACCAATGCCCACTGATCCTCATGGAAGAGGACATCAAATGGGAGTGGACTTGGTCTTAGATTGAACAGCCAGACCCTGTCCCAGCCAGATGAAGGTGAAGCCAAATCAGGAGTTCTTTAGGGAAACTGAAAAACTTTTACTTGCTTTTGGTACTTTTGCTGAGTTGTTCTTTCCTCATGGGAGGGAGTACAGGGCAAACAGTAAGAGCTGTCAGCAGTACCTCGACCAACAGCGTTCTGATCTGGGTGTCCCTGTAGTCAATACTGATGTTCCTAGGTGCTTTGTCTCCACAAGATCCATCATCCTTGGTCTCTGCAGTAATGCTGAATACTACATTACCTTAAATAGTAGCAGAAAAGTAGAAAAAAAATGGACCTCTATCATGCAGAACGATGGCTAAAGTAAGAAATTTCATCTGATAATGAATATTTACAGGTATTAAGTAGTGCAACATAATGAATGGTCAGTCACTCTAAGTGAGACATACGGGAAGAGAACTGATCTCTGAAAATGGGAATGATAAACACACTGCAGTTGTGGAGGAGCTCTTTAGCCCAGACAGCTGGGAAGACCAGTGGTAGACCAAGTTCTCCAGGTTGGAAGAAGATTAGGTTTTTCAGGTGAGGTATAAATTCATTAGTATCAATCTCAGGACAGAAAACCAGGTAGATTCAAAGGCACTTACCAATTTCTTTGGGGAAAATATTCCAGACATAGGTCTGTCTTTGTTTGGCACATACACATCCATCATCATCTGGGGAGATGAGTTTGGCCTGATAATCAAGGGAATCTGACAGCGAAACATTAATCTGAGAACAGAAAGAGGAGTGTGATGGGATGAAGATTGTACTATAGGCAAATGGTGCTTTATTGTTACAGGGAGGTGAGATAGTCTCTGTTTATGTCCAGTGTTAACAGCATAGAGCAGATTTAAGGCCTGGGATGATAGTGTTAGATGAATCATCTGTTAGATGTATCCTTAACAGTAATCCCTTTTGCTTCTCATGACACTGTCCACTGAGATGCTAAATATCCTATGCATACATCTGATTCCTGATCAGGATATTGAGTTAGGTTCAGCTGACCCGGTGCTAATGGCTTTGAACTAACTTGCAAAGGAAACCACTGATTAGTGTTTGTTCTTCTGTTGTTGTAGGAATTCTTGAAAAACGAGGTTGAGAGGTGAAAGTCTCAATAAAAGAGATCTTTTTTTCTAGGATGTTTAAAACCCTAGGCCTTTTTGTTTTGTTAGGTCAAACTGTTAACAGAGTTTGGGAAAAACCGTTCCTAAATTGTGTCTTGATTTTCCCTCCTTTGGTGGTGATCTCCTTGTGAGACTGGAGAGCTGGTTTTCAGCATTCAAATCAAGCAGAAGAAATCTAGACTCTACACCTGCCTCTTTTTTCAGGATTCCTAGGTACAACATAAGAAACAAGAAGCCAAACAGAAGATTCTTCAAGTATCCTTTAAACCGTGTGTAAGCTCCCTCCATGCAGAGGTGCAGTGCACCTGTGGTCTGGAGGCATTTTGCCTGGAAAGTACTGAATACTGAGAGTACATTTCCCCACTGCCTGGGAGCAACAGAACCTCTAGCTGGGCAGACGCTCTGTAGGGCAAGTACTGGACATTTGTGCTCTCTTTTTTGGTACTTCTGGGACCTTTGGCCAGAGAGAAGAAGGGTTTATCTGCTCTCCACTTCTTGCTCTTCCCACTTTCTTCTGTTTGGCAAGCACAAGCTCTTCACTTCTTCACACTTTCACATATAGCCCTAAAGAAAAGACCCCACTAAAACCGTCGATGGCTTGCACAAGTGTGGATGGTGAATGATACTCTGCAAAGCACTTGTTTCCTTCCTCTGTGGATCTCTAGAGACAGTTGCTTACACATGTATCCTAGTCACAGTTTACACAGATCTCCCTCTGCTTTGTAGTGGCTTAGGAGGACAAATCCAGTCAGGATAATCTATCATCAGATAGAATGAACAGTAAATCGGTCCAGAGCAGGGACAGATCCAGTCATCTACACCAATCATTTTGATGCTTTTTTTTTTCCAGACTACAAAGGCTGCAGCTTCTTTGGAGATGGGGTAAGCGTGGGCAGAAGTACACACCTTAATGCAGTGGTCAAGGTAGTTGAAGACATTGGCTCTAAGCAGGAAATCTTCTCCTCGGATGATAGAGTATGGCAAGGTCAAGTCCACAAAGAAAGGCTGGAAGGCTGTCAGGGTGGCAGGCACAGACATACCAAATCCAACCAACTCTTCCACACAGAAGGCACTGGCCTTCCATTCGGTGATGGTGTCAGGAATGGTGTATGAGATGCTGACTTTTCCAGTAGAGCTGATGGGAATGGATAAAGAATGGGTTTAGAAAGGGTAAGTTTTATATACCTTGCCTCTCAGTAGAGGCAACGGGTTTTGAAAATCAACACTACCCATATTCTGTCTGCAGAAATCCCACATCCAAGTCTCCCCAGAACTTATCACCCAAATCTTCTGAGAAAAGCCCATGTGAAAGTTCTTTTGTCCATCATGTCCCTGAGTTTGGAAGGAAAACTCAGAATTCTTGTTTTGCAGACCCATATTTTAAATAGAGGTGTCCCTCTTCTTAGGAAGGGAATACGACTCATGGTACACACATTGTGGGAATAGATGTCTTTGGGGACAGGGTGATTTTATCATGGAAAAGAGAAGGGCAGGTGGTCAGGTGATTGAAAAAGCTAGGTCTTCCCGGAGAAAAGGTAAGAAGAGGTGGCAAGGAATTGCGAGCTTGCAGTACATCAGGAGACATATTTAGTAACTCTTAAAAGCAAGGCGAAGAGAGGGAAGAAGCAGTACTCACTTAATTAGGACTATATCCCAAATCCAAGTTTCAGGGAAGAATTCCCGAAAAGTCTCAAGGATGAGTCTCTTCCCACGTTCCTCTCTAGCAACTTCAGCTGGCAAGAGATAATGGGAATTTAGTCAAACCTGGTTCATATAACAAAGACTCCCAGAAAGGACAGGGGACAGGTTTTGATGTGCATGGTCCAGCATGAAGGATGATTCGTGTTTACCCATTTCTTTCTAACTGAGACTATCGGTAATGCCACACAAATATTAATTAATGTCACTAATGTATCTCTGAGTTAGGTATAACCTGGTATCACAGAGAAAGAAAGCATTACTTGAAGTGCTTTGGTCTCCAGATATGAGCATGAGACCTAGGGCTAGAAGTCAGGTCACTCGGCTCTTAGATCTGTTTGCTGCCCACACTGTCGCACTGTCTTTTCAAACAAGCTCTGGTCAGAAGGGAATCAGTGTCAACAGTGTTAGTTTTGTGTGACACTCTACCAATTGACAATGCTTCCCAGCATGAAACTGGCCATGAATCAGAAGTGTAGACCTAAAAGGCTTTTTTGGGCATTGGCCATTATCCTAAGCCATCTCATTCTGTGCCAGACCAATATTCAATATCAATACCAATGTGATTCATGAGTACTGTCCATGTTCATATCACATGAATACCACTTCATTTAAGGAGAAAAATAAAATCTCTTTCCCATCCCCTATATTACCTGATGATTTGACATGGTGTGTGGAAGCCATGAATCCTGCATTCAAGAAATATGGTGGAGGTCTTACGGTCTCGCTAGTACACACAACTGGTTGCCGAACCTTTGAGTTGGTAAAAAATTTCATGCCCATATCCTGTAAAAAACACATTTTGGTGTTAGCCATAACCATACTGTAGCTGAGGTTTATTCCATTCCTCCCTCTTTCTCATTACTGCCTTTTCACCACAGAGATGCCCAAAGACATCTGTGCGGAGACTTGTGGGAGCTTTGCACATGCTGGAAAATCACAGTAGGCACCAGAGCCAATTGAGAATAGATGTCCATGAGGAGAGTTTGTGGTTTATGAGTTTTACTAACAGCGTCATTTGCAGAAATATCTAAAGCTACATAAGTGGAAACTCACTTCGACAGATTTAAGTAATGTACAGGACATTTACCCTTAGGAACTGATATACGTCTGGGCCCAATCCAGACATTACAGGTGTGTAATACAAGCCTTTGTGAAAGATGTTGTCAGATGAGACACAGGGGTCTTGGGGGTCATCTTCTAGATTGAGCCCATTGAAGATGTAGCCTTGAAAGTCTTGCAGGGGATGCAGGCTGTATATCTGTGAGGGGGAAGGAAACACAAAACCTGTGTGTGTGTAAAGATCAATTCTGATTACACTGTCGCGTGCTGCAAATTGCCAGAGCTGAGATGTTGGCCTGTTTGAAACAATGCTCTGTTTCCTGGATTGAAAACTGGCTGAACGTGGTGATCAGTGGTGCAAAGTCTAGAGGCCAGTAACTAGTGGTGTACCCCAGGGGTATTGGACCCCACTGGGTCCAATCCTGTTCAACATCTTCATTAATGATCTGGATGATGGGGCAGAGTGTACCCTCAGCAAGTCTCCTGATGACACAGAACTGGGAGGACTGGCTGATACACCAGCGGGTCGTGCTGCCAGAGACCAGTCACTGGTTAAACCAAATCCCACATGAAAGAGGACTTCCAACTGCCAGGAAACAAAAGCTGTGTATTGCATGTTATAGATGGTTTGCAACCAGCACATGCAAAAAGCAGTAGAAGTCTAACACAGTCTAACTGTCTCAAGTGGAGAGACACTGTAACGGAGGAGGAGGAGGAAGCAGTGCCGCAGTGGAAGGAGACAATGCGCTTGTTTGGGCAGCTTACCATTTCCGCGGACAGCTCTGTCTCGGACTTCAGGAGCAGCACACTCTGATCCACTGCCCTCACAGCACAGAAGGAGTTGGCAGCAGCTTCAATGACTAAACTGACATTGGAAGCTGAGCGCATCTGCTTCTCAGAGAATTGCAACTGGACCTGAAAATTGTCAAACAGGTGTTGGAATGGCTAATCCCTGCTGCTCGGGGCTGCTCTGGATATGTGTGTGAATGGAGGGCAAGAAGGAGAGTAGGAGGCTCTTCTGCTGAAGCACGGATGGTCTGCCTGGAGAAGGATGTCTAGTATCCACTGCCTCTGTTGACCAGGCCTCTGCTGTAATGGGGGCTTAGGCAATAAGCACATTTGGACTCCTGTGATAGCTTAAATGAAGCCTACCTCAAGTGATTTTAAAATGAAGTGTGATTCTGTTGCTGCTATTATCAAATCACATCTTATTATGACACAGACTCCATATAATAAGCACTACAGTGAGCAAAACATATTTTTACTAGGTCCATGGCTCGCCTTAGGAAATGTAGAACAGACTTTGTTTTGAATCTATTCAGACCAAAATCTATTTTATACTTGTGTTAGATAAGAGGGAAAAAGTAGGAGGGGAAGACCACATCAGGTAAATGGAAACATTTTACTTAACCTCATTTGATTTGTCTTCTCCTAATGTTTCATGTTTTTTAGCTGAAAACTAGAAAAATCACAAGAACTGAAGATTAGAAAAATCTTAAAGGTGAAATCTGATTTCAAAATCACAAATCAAAATGTTTCAGTGGAAAAAACATGGAAGGAAAACTTAAGCCCCAGATTGTTATTTTTGCTTTCTTTTCTACAGGTATTTAGTTCTCGTAAACCCAAATTGCATTTTTCAAAAGAAAAGTGTAAAAAATTAGATTAAATAGTGAAGTGGGATAAGACTAAAGCATGTTTGCTATGCTAAAAATACTGAAAAGTAGTTTTTAAAAAGAGAAAAAAGGAGAATGAAGAGACTAATGCTGGGAGAAATGGATGGAAACAAGAAATAAAACTGGAAATCTGTTGTGAATGTGTGCGCAAAGAATTTGTATTTATCTGACAACAGGTAAGACTTGCTGTATCTTGGTGCCTCTCACCTTGTTTTTGAAACACTTCTCAACTGGAAATCGGACACTGTCTGCCACCAGCTCCTTGGCAGGGTGTAAGGTATATACCAGCAACCGAAGGACCGGAGCCATTTTCTCATTGACCACAAGTGGGATGTTGAAAGTGCCGTTTTGGTCTGTTAGAAGAGACAAAGGGACCAATAAGGAGAGAAGCGCAAAGATCTGCTGTAGTAGTAGTCATCCTCAACTGGCATATAGCTGTACCAGTCACTGGAGCAACCTGTACTTAGACCACAAACTGAAAAATCCTGGATTTGCCAGGAGGTGACATGCCTGGGTTTGGATCCAGATGCTGTCAGATTTGTTGTGGGTTTGAACATGTGGCCAGATTCAGATAGCCCCCTAAGCCAGCATTCCCTACCTTATCCTTTGGGAAGCTCTTTACAGGACACTACTTCTTGAGTCATATCTAATTAACTAGTTGCTGAACTAAATCTGACTTTATAGTGATCTTAGCGGTAGTGCTAGTATCATGCACACATGCATGGATGGAGAGAGATACAGCCCTCCCAATAGCTCCTGTATACATCCAGGAAGTCTTGCTGTGGTCCTCAGTTCAACCATCCCTCTTTTTTTTTTTTAATGCAGAAACATAGATTGGCAACTTAACTTACCGGCTTGGATATTAACTTTCATTTCCCCTGTAAGGACAATCTTGCCTTTTGCCATGCCCTGTGCAGAGAAGAGCAATACATTTATGTGTTAGTAGAGGTTGGAGGGAGAAAGAGGCATTCAAGTTCAATGTGCATCAACAGGACAATCAAGGCATGTACATTGAGATGGCTTCAAATGCTTAAACATCAGCCTTAGGGCATGCTGGACACTGCCACTGCTGCTGCTACTGCTGGGGCCCTTGTCACTGGTCAGGGAGCAGAAGGAAGAGGAAGGGAAGGGGGAGACAGAGAACACCATAAAGAGTTTCTTGGAGGGAAGGGACAAGAACCCTGGCTTGAGACATTATGAAGGTGGTTCCTTACTATGAAATAGAGTAACATGGCTAGAAATGGGGGTTGTTTTTCCTGAGAGGGTAGTTTTGCCAAACCACCTCAGTGCTGTTTCTGTCCTTGGGTTGTTGGCCATTGTGCTGGCTGGTAATCCAAAAGCTCAAAGAGCACTCACTGCTGTAATTGCTGTGGATGGACTGCCAGATAGCTGCCCGGTCAAGCCCTTTCAGCAAACCATGAAACAACCCCATGCTCACCACATAGTAGAAGTTCATGGTGTTGATGCTCTTGTATCCTTCTGTGTTCAAGACATAGTGCACAGCGATCATCCTCTTCTGCCCACAGCTCAGATCTTTCCACAAAGGCTCAATCCTCACAAAACTGCTAGTCCAGGAGTAGAAGCGCTGGATGGAGAGAGATGCATCGGGATAGGAAGGCTCTATCCAACCTTCAGAGTGGCACTGGTCACTGGTTTTATAAGTTGCCTGATCAGGAGAGGGAGTGAGGAAGAAAAAGAAGAAAAACATATGTCACTACGGAAATCATTATCACATACTGACATCAGAATGATTAGTTCACACATGTGCATATATTTAAGACTTTCATCTAAAGCCAAACTGGTAAGGAAAAAGCAGCACAATGGTCTTGCAGCCTTGCAGCAAGCCATTGCATTGCAACAACTTAGGTGTTTTCCTCACTTCTTTTATAGTAATTTTTGAGAGCTCTAGAAGATGAAGTAAGGCAGAGAAAGCGTGGTTTTGTTACCGGAATTCAAACCTCATCCCGTCTTTTTTTGGGTTCAGTTTGGGAGCAGCCATCTCTCTCTGTGTCTCTATTCAGCCTTGTTTTGTACTCACTTTCAGACTGATCTCAGGATCAAACATTTTGGACGTGTCAATGCTAAACTCTGCAATGCCATTATCATCAGTGGTGAAGTTGTCTGTGTTCTTGTTATTGACAAATAGCTGAATAACCTCATTGGAAACAGGAGAGTTGTCTTTGTCCACCAGCTTGATCTGTAGAAGAGAATGCAAGACATGTTCAGCATGTTATCTTTCTGTATGTAGATACTAATGTTTTGCACTCCTTTGCTCTCCACACAGCAGAATTGCTTTTTCTTCTCCCTTCAAAACAATACTTAAGAAACTGAAATGTCTCTCTTCACTTTCTGGCAGCTATCTCAGCTATCTTAAGAGGTTTGGAGCAGAACCTTCCTCAGCATCTGCTACATCATTGATAATGTCCTTTTGTGGAGCAAGGACATCTATGTCTCATCTCTTTCCTGGCCGGTCCCTTCTGACTACACATTTCCAGTTTAAAGATATACTTCCTTTCCTCCATTTTTTCCTTTC
Source organism: Balaeniceps rex (assembly GCA_013401315.1). Taxonomy (NCBI): domain Eukaryota; kingdom Metazoa; phylum Chordata; class Aves; order Pelecaniformes; family Balaenicipitidae; genus Balaeniceps; species Balaeniceps rex. The sequence goes on from VYZW01047059.1 coordinate 61,002, forward strand.
TTTGTCTTGAGAGTCTGCTGCTGATACTTTCAGTGTCTGAAGGCCTTTTCTCCAGGTCTTGGTTTTGAACACTTTTCTGTTTCTGTCCCCACTGTCTCTGCTGTTTATGGGTTAAACAAACAAATAAAAAATAACAGACACCATTAGGTAAATTCTAAGTTGCTAGAACTGAGCATTCATTTTGAGTTTTTTCAGAAAAATATAGCAGAAGTAATAATATATTAAATACAAGCTTAAGAGACTGACTATCCTCACTGTCCAGAAACAGCACGGAGACAAATGGCCTCTGAAACAAAAATAGCTAAAGAGAACTAAAAGTATTTAAGTGGATGTTGACTTCAGTGGGACTGAATGCAACAAAAGTGAAGGCATACAACATATGGCCAGAAACAGATGTCTCATAGTGCAGGGAAGGACTGTGAATGGCATGTGATAGCACCAGGACAGGGACTGGGATCAGTGGCTTCCAAATGATAGTTCCCCTCAAGGGTTTTTTTTTGCACAAAAGCGAAGAAGCTGCAGCTTTGTCTCTGAGATGTGACATCCCCGCCTCCTACCACGAGTCTTTCAGCATGTTTAACCTCTAGTGTGTGTGAGAATGTGTGTGTTTGAGGTGTTCACTGTGGCACATCACCCCAGGGAGCCTGTTGACCCCCATCCTCCAGTAAGGGGTGGTAAGGTGCACAGCAATCTGAAGAACGGAGTGGGAATGGAGACCAAGTGAGAAAGTCACACAGACATCTTCCAGAGGGGAAAAAAATCCTTGAAAGACAAATTCTTCTCTCCTTTCAGTGCTACAGATAAGAAGTCCCCTTATCCTTTCCTCATTGAAAAAAGCTGAACTGAAGGAAAGAGAGAGATTTATCCCTAGCCTTTAAACCACTGACAGAGTTATGTGGGATTTGTCATGAAACATAAAATCATGAAAAAGCTTTTTGAGACAGAAACTGTTGTTATTTCCTTGATTTTTTTTTAAATTCCTTTCACTCTTTCTTCCCTCATCCCCCAGGGCTTTTATTAATCTCTGGCTAGCATATGATGGTCAATTCTGAAGGGAGAGGCAGTGATTTATATCAAGCTTAAAATGCAAGTTAGAAAAATGCTAGCTAATGGATTGTTTTATTTCAAAGTATTACTGGCAGAATCAAACTCAGAATAAACTAATACTCTTCCATATTCAGAATTGCCAGTACACTTGTGTATGTACACTGTACACTGTATGTAAACTGTATGTACACTGTATGTATGTACACTGTATGTACACTTTACACTGTACACTGTATGTAAACAAAGAAGACTGGGGAGAACACCCCCTGCCCCAAACAGTCCCCTAAATGTTTCCATCACTGTTGTCATGTGATTGCCTGTCAGTCATCTTCAATACAAACTCTCTATGCCCTTGCTTACCTGTCCAAAGTAAGGAATTCCTCTTCTGTAGTGGCGATCCATGTTCTCAAACTGTATACTGCTCATCACCCGAGTTATGGAAACAGACTGAGTAGCTGTAAGTTGCAGGCCTGTAAGACATGTCCAGAGTCAAGAGAAGATATACTTTGTCTTGCATACAGCTTCATCAGAGTTAGCATTTGCCTGGAGATGGTCACTGTTATAAAAAAATGGATCTTCTTCTTCAGGAAGACATCCTTGTACTCAGCAGAGGGTGAATATCTCCTACTCTCTTTTTTGACCACACCACTGTTGCTGTTTCTGACTGTCTAGAAGGGATTACCTGTTCCTTTCTCTGTGACAATGGCTTTCACATCAAGATTCCTCATGTAACCAATGCGATTTAGCTCAAAGATGTTGGAGCTGAAAACCTGGGAGAGACAGCCCTCTGTCTCCAGCTGGAAAGGGAAGAAAACAAATCTTGTTACCAAGGATCACAGCTTTCAAAGGATGCTGGCAATACACGGGACCCTTCTTTAGTGAGTGAAGCTTT